>ML781639.1:736482-748592 GCA_009831015.1 Picea engelmannii | reverse complement strand
AACAATAGTATAAGAGTTACACCAATACACCACAATACACCATGCACAATATATGAGAAATAATCAATAGTTTTTGTTCAAGGGAAGTAATGACTTCCAAAGGTAGCTACAGCTTCCAAATGTAAAGGGAGGGATAAACCTAAAAGAGGAAGATACAATCCTCCAATATCAAGAGAGATTTGAACTCTCTATCCTTGCCCCTTCCTTCCACCCAAGAATATATGAGAGATAATAAAACTTTATTCAATTCTGGTCTGTTCATAAGACCCAACTTGTATAAAATGCCCCGCGCTCAATATTTAACATCTGATTCTGAAACTCACACAAAAGAAACTAAAGTCCGTAATATTTCCAATGGAAGTGGTGCCACTGCATTTGGAGTCTGTATGAAAAATTTGTGACCGTGTTACCCAAAACACCTGTTTATTGACTAGTTTCAGGACTGGTCACAAACCCTATATTCCACATAGTGTATCTCCATAATTATAGCGAATCAAGAGATGAAATTTTTACCAGAGGTACCTTGCTATGTCTTCTCAATACCATAGAGATTTCACCATCTGAATCATTATATAAAAAACGTTATAGAAAAAATGGTAAGATGACCTGAAAATAACATACCTTAGAACACATCACCAAAAGACTTCATCCTCCCTTGAAATCCGGCCTTATTTTTCTTCTTCTTCCCTCTGAAATTCGACTTATATAAAATGAATGTATAATGAGGTTTATTTATACCATTTATGTCACTTCCTTTTAACATTAGGGCTGACCTGACACTTTCTTATTTTGTAATTCTTTTCTTTAATTATCTTTAGGGCCTACATGTACAATTCACTTTGTCATCTTCAAAAATTCATTTCTCCTCAACCATGAGGATCCACGTGACGTGCCACATACCATCGGAAACAAAATGATGTATAATATCCATCCATGGGTGTTGTATCAGCATGTGCATTTTTCTTCATGTCCAAATAAATTCATCAATCTTGTGGTCCAAAACCCATGACTAGGGTTGACATCAATGACAACAACCAATCTTCCAACAAGGGATTCATAAAAGAAGTTGGCACAGACTGTTGTTTTCAGAATTGTGGCCGTACTGAACATCTGTCAAGTCCACTACTGGGTTTACGCCTTTTCGGTTAGTCTATGGTGTGGAAGCCATTCTTCCTATAGAATGTGAGATACCCTCTTTGAAGCTAGCTGTCGAAATCCTACCCAACACTTCTACTGAAGAAGAACATCTATTGTATCTAATGTGATTAGACGAAACTTGACGTGACGCCACTCTAGTAATAGAAGCCCAAAAAAAATGTGTCAAGGCCCAATATGAAAAGCACGTCAAGCCTCGTGTTTTCTCCAAAGTTGATCTTGTTCTTATCTATGAACAAGATCGAGATGCGTTAGGAGCTAGAAAATTCGAACCCATGTGGCGAGGTCCTTATATTGTTCATTGAGTTTTGGAGAAAGGAGCATATGAGCTGGTAGATTACGATGGTATCCCTTTGAGTGAACCCAGGAATGGGTTGTACTTGAAGAAGTACTATGCATAAATTATCTGTTCACAAGTACTTGTATTTTAATGTATCATACTTTGTGTGTGTTACTGTAGCTTTCTTTTTTCGTTATCTGGTCTCTACCTTTATGTGACGTTGTGCTTGATTTCCAGATGTCGGAGTCTTCGCTACCCTATATTGGCTTCGTTGATGGTGCTAGCTGTAGTACTCGAAACCTTGCTTCCACTGCGTGGGAAATCTATGCCCCAACAAACGAACTTGTATCTTTACGAGGTGTGTGCCTCAGCCGTGCGACCAACAACATTGCAGAGTATAGCGTCGTTATTGAATTATTGGTTGATGCTATCTCGCTCAGAATTCGTCATTTGGTTGTGCCACTTGACTCGCATATTGTAGTACTACAATTAAGTAATATCTACTCTATTCAAAGTCCTACTTTGTTACGAGTGTATTTGCGAATTCGCCTCTTGGAACGTTATTTTGATCATGTTGAATATCAACATATTCCTACATGTCTAAATTCATTAACAGATGCATTGGCTAATTATGTATTGGATATACATTTGAATCATTTATAAATTAAACACATCGAAATTCACACAATATAAAGTAACCCGGTAGAAGCCATCTGTATATATAACGATCAAAAGAGTTTTTTACAAAAAGTTTGTCTGCAGACCAAAATATCAAAAATTGAAGCTTATAGCTTCTATAAAGTGACGTCATGGGTGACGTTCACGGTAAAAAATGACTTCCCTGGCAACCCTACGGAGCAGTCGACTCATAGCTACTAATACCCCTACAGTATGACGTTGATCGCGTCATGGAACCTCTTCCAGAGTCATATCTGGAATGTCTGCAGTCAGGCCCTCTAGATTCTGTTCCACTACTTGATAATCCTCAACATACTGTGGTGCTGCTGCTACCTCTCCTCGCCGCTGGATGGGAGAAGTGCCAGGAGGTATGTAAGGTCCAACATATGTGTTATCAACAAACGATTTTGTATTAGTCTTTGGACGAACATATAAAAACAAAAACATTTGAATATGATAAAAATTCACAAAAACATTTGAAAGGAAAAAATGTGTGTACTTCTTACGAAGGTCACCCCACTGAGTATCCTCTCGCAGTGCTAAATCCAGATCTCCTCATAAATCCAACCCGACATAAGCGTATTCATCAACCATCAACATCTGGGTTTGAAGCTAGTCAAAGAAAATATCATCGTACTTGACGATCGGTCCTGCTACGTGTCGGGCCATGAGCCGACACCATCTCAGCTTCCTTGGATCCCTAGGACCCGGTATATTCCACTCAACCTGTAGTCTCAGTATGATAACTCGCTCAAGGAAGAAGGATACCAGCAAAGATCCATACCCGAATTTCTTTAGCTCACCCCGCCTACATTTGGTTAATTGCTTTTTTATACTGCACAACACAGCATCTGCCCAGTTGAATACTCGAGGCTCAGTACACTCAATAGCGTACTGGAAGTATCTCTATAACGCCATGTGAGGATCAAAACTCCTAGCCATCTAAGCTATAGTAAAAATGATAGTACGGAGGGTCAAGTATTGTACCCCCTAGATAGCCACTTTTCCTTTCCTTCTCTCAGCCTCGGGTACGCAGTATAAATTGCAGTACTCACTCATCTTTATCCCGCCACCTCTACTACCGGTCAGGCTAACATAGTACCCGCGCCTAGAAAATCCCATCAAAAATTAAATTTCCTCAATGTCTAAGGACAATGTGTGAGGCCCCACATGAAACAACTACTGATCAGGGTCCCACATACACACCAGGTATTCTTATAGTCTGACTTGGGCCCTCATGCCCACGATGCGAAAGTACTTTAAGAGCCCACAATATCTCAAAGAAGCTATGGTAGGTGGATGATTTTCGGCCATTGCATTATCCTCTTCATGTTCCCTTTCACACCACTCAAGCACCATGTTGATGGCCAATTATCTGCACAAGGAACACAATAAGAGGATTAATAACTTTTTTCATGCTTTGGATCTTTTTCATTAGCTAAATATTTTTAAAAAAATTGGGCTTTGCGGTTCTCGTAGGTGCCCTTTGTGCACAGTGCGAGAACATCGCAGGTGGCTTAAGGCTCACCTGCGAGAACTCATCATTCTCGCAGGCCCCGTATGGGTTGCCTGCGAGAATGGAAGCGCGCATGTAGGGCGTAGAAAATCAACCTAAAACTGCAAATTTACCAATGAAATAACAAATTTAAACCATGAATGTGTTAACGACAAAGATCTTACCTAACTGTCGCAGACGGCTCGCTGAATGGTCTATCGTAGCTCCCGCAATCTAATGCTGAAATTGGAGGGTAAAAGAGGGGTCTTTTGAGCTCAATAGTGGAAATGTAAAAATGATGTGGTAAAAAAGAGTATTTACTCCTTTTATTTACTTTTACTATATTGTTTTGGTTTTTTATGATTATTTATCAATTAAACCTAATCCCTAATGTCATGTTGAGTGTAATGACTTGCAGGCATGGTGACTTTGATGATTAAATACGGGGATATGGACATATTTTTCTTCGTTATGGCGTGTTTTTTATTGTTTTTTATGTTTTTTACATAAAAACCTCGAGCATCGTTTTTGTCCGTTCTTGTGCTCGTAAATACATAAGAACGCGATCGAGCATACTTTTATCACTTTTTTGGGCTCAACAAGGTTATACGAAAAAGGAACCCCCTTGGAGTCCTCTTTAATCTCTTTTCAAACTCTCTAAACATGAAAAGATCATCGAGCGACCTTGCTATTTTCACGCTCGATAAAGTATTTGAAGTAAGCGTATGGTGAGAGATAATTTCTCTCTTTTTCAGTCTCATCCAGACTAGTTTACGAAAAAGGAACCGAGAGAGTTCTCTTTTAAGTGTTTTTTCAAACTCTATAATCTTGAAAAACCTTCGATTTTTCTATCTCTGGACTCGTTAAACAAACATTGACAGACCCGCGATGGGACCAAATCACTCCTTCTTAGGGTTCATTAAACATACTCCGAGGGACTCGTCCGAAGGATGAGATTACATCAACAAGCATATGTTATCCTCCTCAAGCTTGCGTAAAAATAAAGAGGTACTCACCAGAAATGGTGGGGGGAAATTTGGGAAAGGGATATGTTTTCATCATCGTATTAATTGGCAGTAAGTGTCGGTCTTGAACATGACACCCCCTATTCATCATTTGAAGCCAGTTTGGGAAATCCATTTGTCTCTCATTCGATTTGCTACAAGTTCATTCCCTGCGTCGTATTTGAGTCAATGTTGCCAAATCATTGGTCATGTCATTCATATGTTCAAGAGAAGTCCTTTTAACACCTATATTGAGTCGGTCATCTATAGTTATCCATTCTCTCCGTGTCGGCCTTCCTTGTGTCCAAGTCCTACTCTATTTCACTTTCAAAATCTATTACTCATTTCGTGTCATTGATGGGGGATACATCAAGGCCCTCCTGTGACGAGTTTTGTTCCGTCGACCTCAGCTAATTATCCATAATCAAGACTTAGAAATTATTTGGTACCTTGGAGCTTGCATGCCTCAATGGCAGGTTTCCTCCCTTTCGACAGCGGGTTTACATCATTGACCCTTGATCGAAAGATTCCATTGGATGTTCGACTTCAACTCATTTATTCACACTCGATGGATTGTACTATGGTAACTTGGGAGTCATTGACAACAATGGTGATTTCCCTCGCACTTGTTAACGGTTTCATCAATGACCGGTAACCAAGTGGTTTCTACCATGTTCGACTTCAACACATGTAATCACATGGTTAGATTCGTACTTTGAGAGAAGAGATTGAAGACCCTGGATATCATCTTTGTGATCCAGGTTGCGATGGAGTATGTATAATTTTCGACACATAGATCCATTGTGTATGTCTCGTGGCTATGTCATCTTGATTTGAAATTTCTCGCATAGATCCACAGTGTATTCCGGTGGCTATGTTATATTTTGATGGCATGGATCCACAGTGTATGATTGGTGGCCATGACCCATGTCTATAATGTCATCAGTCTGTGATTTGAGTATGGGAATTCCTACCTCAAATTTGGTATATATGATATTCTGCAGATGCTTGATTGTTCGCAGGTTTTCGATTAGGTGTGCTCCTGGTTCCCGACACACACATGCAACTTACAAAGTCTATCGGTTGTCACTGGTTCCAACCTCATACTTTGGGGGGAATTTTGTTACCCATGTTTTTGGTCATCATGATGATGTATTTATGATGGTGTACTCAGGCTCTTCATTAAAACTTTCTCCTGAGAAAATTTACCTTCATCTCTTTCCAGAAATTACATTTTTGAGTACTGTTCGCAGGCCACTAGTATATTTTCCTGCGAGAATGCATGATTCTCGCAGGATGCCTTAAGCCAGGGTGTAAGAAGTTCGCATTGTGTTGAACTGATAGGGTGCAAACTCTTTCTAAAGAAATTAAAAAGATGATTTCTCAATGCTTCCAGAAGGGAATCTTCTAGAAGGATGAGATGGCATTCGAATGGTTATCCTAGTACTGGATTCCCTGATATTTTGGGATCATTCTTATCCAAGTAACTAATTCATTCTCTCATATATATTGAGGTAATTCTCATGGAAAAGGTTAAGCAAGGAAGAAAAGAAGCAATCAAGGTTAAGGAAGATCCATTGGAGAATTAGTGAAAGAATTGTGTGAAGGATTGAAGCTACAGCAGCTTGGAAACTCCAGCAAGGATATCATAAGGGTTTTGATTTTTTTCATGAAAGTGATAAAGTGTGTGTGTCGGAGCCAAGTGCCATCAAAAAGAAGTTTGCAACATCAAGGATCAGGTTGTAATCTTTACTCTCCATTAATATGATATAGTAATATGTCCCTTTCCCATAAAGCTATTTCCACTTTATTGTATAACTCCTTGATCATATAAATAGATTGACTGTTGAATAGATTGTGCTTTCTTCACTTTGGTTGGTTTGTATTGTTTTGGTCTTGACTATACGAGAGCACTGGAGCGAAGCAGGAGAAACAAAGACCAAAGGAAGTGATAATAAGGTATGTTCTTTGTTCTTGCCTCCTGTTTAATTCAATGGTTAGAATCTAGGGAAAGAGTCATATTTTGTCTTGCTTTGTTCTAGATCCAGGTGGGTCTAGGGAGATCGGTTTGTGTCTGCACTTACGGATTTATCCAATAACACTATTCGAAAGGAGTTGGAAAAACTCTTGAAGTTTGGGATACTTTTCCCTCTTAAGTATTCTAAGTGGGTTTCCTATTTGTCTCTCATTCGAAAAAAAAACTAGTCAGAACTAACTATGCATTGATTTTCATGCATTAAATAGAGTTAGCATGAAAGACCATTTTCCTCTCCCTAATATGGAAATGATTTTGTAGCAAGTTGCAGGGTCACATATGATGTCCTTACGTGACAGTTTTTCTCGTTATAATCAGATCAAGGTGAAAAGGACATATACATATAAAACCACTTTTATTACATGTTGGGGCACATTTTCTTATGAACGCATGCCTTTTGTCTTATCTAATGCAGATGCCACTTTCCAAAGTTCTATGTAGATAGTTTTGTTGGCATGTTTTATAGGAAGAGTGTGCTTGTCATTGATGTAAAGAACAACAATGATGATGGAAAATAGGAAAAGCATAAGCTCAGGAGGAGAAGTGAACGGTATGAAAGATCAAAGCTCAGAAGGAAAACCGAAGTACATAAATGTTATCAAGATCAACATCTCCACATGAAAAACCAAAACAACTGAGAATTGAATCACCCAAATATCCTTCAGTCGTCGGATCAAGTTAAGTGAAGGATAGGATAAATGGGGCACAAGGTTTGATAATTCGATTATCTGAATCTTATTCAACCTTCGAATTCAATTAATGGAAGGATAGGATAAGTGGGGAAAAATGATTGAGAATTATGTCACTCGAATATTTTTCAGTCATCGGATCAAGTTAAGTGAAGGATAAGATAAATGAGGAACAAGGTTTGAGAATCTGATTATCTGAATCTCTGTCAGCCATCATATCGAATTAAGTGGAAGGATAGGATAAGAAAACATGGAGAGACTTTGGATTTAATCCAAGTCAAAGCTGCATCATAGACAAATCGAGTCATTGATCTAAAATATTGATCAAATGAACATCATTCATTTCGGGTCTAAATTTATGAGGAGGTTATGCTCTGGAGAAATCACTTCAAGAATTTCCAGTTGACATTTGAAATACCTGAAGCCTGGAGAGCTAGAGAGCCAAAATACATTCTCGACTATCGGATCATCCGAAGTAGATCTCATTTGTCAAATCATCTGAAGAAGATATCAAGTGTCAGATCGTTCGAAGTGAATCTGGGTCATTTGATCCAGAGTGTCAGTTTGAGTTTTGAAATTTCCGAAGCCTAGAGACCTGGAAAGCCAAAATAAATTCTTGGTCGTCAGATCATCCAAAGTAGATCTCATTTGTCATATCATCTGAAAATGATCTCAAGTGTCAAATCATCCAAAGTAAATCTGGGTCGTCTGATACAAAAAAGATGTGGTGTAATCATGTGGACTCTGGGTAAATACCTGAAGTAAGCCTCAATCATCCGTTCCAAGAGGACACATGGAAGTAATCTGCATACTTCGAGGGTAAGTAAAGTTTGAGACTTGATATTTTATAAGTCCATAGATGTGAAGGATATCTCTACCATTGATTAAGAAAGAGGCCGCAGAACCGTTGATCAAGTTGAAAGGTCAAATTCTCGAAGTAGAGGCAGAGCCATCGATTGAGAAGGAAAGGTGTCCATAGATCATCGACTCTGGAATATTGGCATAAGGAGAAAATAAGTGTTTGAGATTTGAAACTATCGGAGCCTGGATCACGAAGGAAATCACAATCATTGATTTAGGAAGACTAGATCTGATCCATAGACTTGAGAGGATATATATCAATCGTCCATTCTAGAGCATAGTCAAGATCGTGAGATCGATGGTCCCATTGCATTGTTGGGATTGAAGGTCTGCAAACTTTAAAAAGTTAAGGGAGGGCCACAATTGAAACCATGGTTTTGGAGAAAGGACATGTGGAGGCTCGAGGTAAATTATGGGGAGAAACACAGTTTGATATCAAACCACCTTTGGCCACACCCACATTCACATGGTCACATGATATCATTGCCCAAGGTCACATCAACGAAAGATAGGGGAAGGATGTAGAACTTCTAGGCTCCACATCGGAGTTTACACATTGAAAATTCATAAGGGCCTCTATGTCTATAATCCAACGATGTTGATCAAACATAATATGATCGAAGGGTTGTTGTTTCACTTCATGATTTCTTGGTCAGTTACGATTCAATTACATTAATTGAATCATTGTTCTTGAGCGGTTTAATCATTGTTCCTAAGAATTGGAATCATGATGCCTAAGCGTTTTTTAGATTCCTGAATTGAGTGTTGGAGATGCGGAGTGTAACAGATAATGAGAGAAGGAATATGATAAAAATGACATGATAGAGAGAGGTTGTCGTTTCTCAGTAAAATAAATTGAACTTTATGTGATTAAGAAGATAGCAGAAACAGAGCCGAAAATATACAGAGATGAAGAACATTAGTTGAATAGAGAAGAAATGGTGAAAAAAAAAGACTATATGAGAACCTAAGAGCATGAGAAGAATAGAGGAAGAGCATATGGAGATAGAAACTAGTGGAGCCAAGCATGAGCAGACAAAATCAGAAAAAAATTGTAGAATAGAGAAGAAGTCGTAAGCATTGAAATTTATGTATTGTTGTAAGGTCTTATTCAAGTAAAGATTTATACTCAAGGTGGTAGGGTGGTTCTAGGGAGGACTATTTTCCTCAGAGTTTGAAGTGGGTGCTTAAACATAGGGAGTTGTAGCTTCCATCAGGTTGCATCCAGAAAAACCAGGGTGGTAGGGTGGTGCAAGGGAGAACCAATGTTCTTTGTTATACAGGTTGGTTCCTGTGTGACTGGAAGTTGGTGCTTTCATCCATTTTGTGCTGGAACATTGACAGAGTCGGTGATTCCTTCTAGTGGGTGCTAGAGAAACCAGAGAGTTGGTTCTCTTAGCAAGTTGAAACTTGTTAAATAAGAGGTTGTAGCCTCATTTTGAGTTGGTGCTCAAAGAAATATGATGTAGAGAACTTAAAATACTGCCTATCATTCGAAGAAGAACAAGTTTTCTCCCTTTGGGTTTCCTTGTGAATATATGTCTATGTGTGTATCCTATTTGTGATTGATATTTGTTATTTTTGTTGCTCATGTATTGCATAATACTGATGATCACTTGGAGAAGGTTAATGATATTTTAATAGGGATAAAATTGTTTAAGCATAGTAACAATTGCTTCAAGCCCCCCCCCCTCTCAGTTGTCTTAGTAATTCAAACAATTGGTATTAGAGTGGGTTCCTTTTATTTAAAGGTATATCAATAATCTTAAACATGACAAGACATGAAGGAACTTCAACCAATGAGCCTCCTATGTTTGATGGAACAAATGTTTCCTTCTAGAAGGTTAGAATGAGAACATACATCATGGCCTTAGGTGCTAATGTTTGGGATGTTGTAGAGACTAGATATACAAAACCCGTTGTGTTAAATTCCAAACATGATAAGTTAGAATTTAGCTTCAATGCAAAGGTGATGAATGCTATCTTGAGTGGGCTTGCTGAAGATGAATTTGTAAAGGTCATGCAACTTGAATCTTCCAAAGAAATGTGGGATAAACTTATTAGCAGTTATGAAGAAGATGATAAAGTAAAAGATGCCAAACTTTAGACATATAGATTGAAATTTGAACAACTAAATATGAATGAGGATGAAACAGTTAGTAAATATTTTTGAAGAGTTGAGGAGCTTGTGAATTCCATGAAGGGTCTTGGTGAGAAGATTGAAGACGTATTTTTAGTTCAACATATTTTAAGATCTTTGCATAAAAGATTTAATCCAAAAGTTTATGCAATAGAAGAACTGAATGATCTTAAAAAATTGTCTATTGATAAATTCCTAGGAATTCTAACTTCTTATGAAATGAGATTTCGCAAAGATAAATCCACCACTAGAGAAGAATATTTTAAAGAAAACAAGAATACTGATTCGAAATTAGATGATATTGAGGCAAAATTTGTGACAAGGTTAAAGAAAGGATGAGGCAAATACCAATGGAAGTTTCCCTTCAAATGTTTTAACTGTGGAAATATAGGTCACTTTGCATCTAAGTTTCCACACAAGAAGAAGGACTAGAGCTCTAAAAGTGAAGAGAAATACAAATCCAAGAGATTTGGTAAAAGGAAAATTTTATATGTAAACAATGATGACTCTTTAGAAGACACAGATAGTGACTGTTCCTGTGAACATAAGGTTAATGACTTTATTCTTATTGCCAAAGAGGATTATGATAATAAAATCATAGGAAGTGATGTTAATGATGAAGAAGTTGTGGTTGATATGGAAGGTGAACTAATCAATTCTTTAAAAGAGATTGATAGATTCAGACTTAAGAAGAGAAAACAAAAACAATTGTTGATGCAGTTGGAAAAGAGTGGTAAAAAACTTGATGAAGACTTTGCCCTGCTAAAAGTGGAGTTAGAAGAGGAAAAGAAAATAGAGGATGCTCTGAAACATAAGTTATCAAAGAAGAAGGCAATATGTGAAGCCTTGGAATACAAGGTAGTAAAAACCAGAAAAGAGATGGAGAAGTTTAAAGCAATGTATCTACAAAATCTTCCAAGAATTAAAGCCTCAACAGAACTAAACGACATTCTAAGAAAACAAATATCTCCTTTGTTCAAGAATAGTTTAGGCTATGTAAGTGGTTCAAGAAGCAAACAAACAGAAAGAAAAGAGCCAGTAAAGATGATCAAGTTCCAAGTTAGCAGACAATCAGACCATGTGAGTACTCTTCCAACAAAAGCTAATAAAGACAAGATGATCCCTAATCAAAAGAAAAGATATCAGAATATGGAACAACAAATTCCAAGAAGAAATCCATCCTTCAGGTACCAAAATTTCTTCCATGGTTATTGTTTTTACTGCTATAATTTTGGTCATAAGATTGCAAATTGTCAAATTAAGTTTAGAGACATGCAATTGAGGAGATCAATAAATAAACAATCTTTGCAACATAGAACTAAATAGACAATGAGTAGACAAAGTTGCACCAATCACTTTGACCTATTGAACAATGATCTTGAATGCTATAATTTTCATAACTTTGGCCACAAAGACGAAAACTGCCATCTGAAGAATTACAAACCAGATCCAAGGATAAAACCCTTAGCTAGAAATGGCAACACATGGAAAAGGAAAGATAGTGAAAAATGTTGTCTAGTACTTTCAGCTCAAAGACAAAATAACCCCTAGTATATTGACAGTGGGTGTTCCAAACACATGACTGGAGGAAAAAGTAAGTTTTTTTCTCTAAGTGAAAGCAAATCAGGAAATGTTGTTGGAAGATTGGTTGTTGTCATTGATGTCAACCCTAGTCATGGGTTTTGGACCACAAGATTGATGAAGTTATTTGGACATGAAGGAAAATGCACATGTAGATACAACACCCATGGATGGATAGTATACATCATGCTC
>ML781639.1:701823-725484 GCA_009831015.1 Picea engelmannii | reverse complement strand
AATTGATTAGGTTCTAAATATAAAGAAGCAATTCGTACCTTTTGTGTATGTGGCACATTATGGAGATCAAAGAATTGCTCCATCTGAAGTATCCATGTGATTGGGTCCTTTCCATCAAAATTCCTCATGTCAATCTTAGGAACATTGTTGGTCTTCAAACAAAAGTTGGAGTTTCTCCATTATTGATTCACCTTCCTTGTGTCGACATCATGAATTTCATGGGATGCATTTTCACTTTCAAGTGTCTTCTCTATTATGAAATGTTTCAATACTTCCATGATCTCCCCTTTTAAACCATCTATCTTAGTGTCCAACTTAGCTTCCATTGAATCCATCTTAGTATCCAACTTAGCTTCCATTGAATCCATCTTAGTATCCAACTTAGCTTCCATTGAATCCATCTTAGTTTCCATTCAATCCATCTTAGTTTCCATTGAATCCATCTTAGCTTCCATTGAATCCATCTTATTTTGTAGTTCATTTATGTCCCTACGCATTTCTTCACCTTCATCAAGAGTCCAAGTAGGATTTTCTGGAGGCTTGTTTGGTGTAGAAGTTCCGTTTTTGGGTGGCATGTTGGCCATGTATCACTTTTGAACCTTGATTTTGAGGTGGTTTTTCTAGACAATATTTATTCTGTTGTATCTCCCAATTTTTGGCCCTTCTAGGTATGAAACTTTCTCTTATGTATTTCTCGGATATTTCTTCTCTGCAATGCCACAGGTCTGATCAAAATTGGATGTGCCAAGTGGAATTTACTGTAGCTTCCCCACAATTTTCCTATTTTTGGCCTTTCCATAAGATCTCACTTGTATAGTGTGCCCCGCACAAAATAATTGATATATAATTTTGAAACTCACAGCCAAAATACTACAGACTGTCCACGATCCAATGCAACCAGTCCCATGCAATTTGGATACTCTAGGAAGAAGTTATGATTGTTTTACCTGGAACATCTTCTTGAGACTAGTCAATAGGACTAGTCAGATACCCTATCTTATACAGGGTGTATCTACAAATTTAAGATGACCCAGAAGCTGACATTTTTACCCCAGATACATTACCAATTTCTGTAAATGGACTCTGGATTTCTGGGTCTGAAATGTTACAGAAAATGTTTTATAGCAAAATTTCCGCAATGAATCATTTCAGGATGATTCCAGAACCCTATCTTGTACAAGTTGTATCTCCAAAATTATAAGTCCTCAGGAGCTGAATTTGGAACCCAACGTACCTTGATCTGTCTTCTAAATATCATCCAATTCGTTCCTTCTGAAAAGTTGTAGAAAAAAAGTTATAGTGAAAATTCCACGGTGTCTCAGATGTAGCAGTGAAACCCCAAGACCTTGAGCTCTGATACCATATGTTAAGAACCAAACATCAATATAGCATATAAAAACCTCAGGAAAAGTACTCAACGCCTTGAAAAAGAGATAATTTCAGATAATAAGCCTCTTCGAGGGGGAAACCTCCTTTTACCCCACTTAAATGTTCAAGTACAAGATGATTCAAAATGAAAATGTCTCCTTGTTATATATAGGAGACTAGGAGGTATAACTACAAATAATTGCCTAAAGTCGACATGAATAAAATAACATTACTAATATAAATTAAAACTAATGGCCTAAATCTGACATAAATAAAATAGCATTACTAATCTAGTATGCCCCAATTAAGGGGTAATGAGCCAATATTAGGGCTTAACACTATGCCAGAAGTTGGGCGTGACCCTATTATCAAGTTAAAATAGTTTATATGATCAGGGAGAGAGTGCTCATCTTCTCAGGGGGAGAACAAATACACTCTCAGTTGTCTTTGAAATTGATGTCAAAGGGGGAGAAAACGTGTGGTCTGAATTCTACAGTTGGAGGTCTAAGTAGAATAGTGCAGCCTTTCACGGTTTCCATCAATGCCAAATGAAGAAATTGTTGGCATGTTTTACAAGAAGATTTTTCTTTTCATTGATGGAAAGAACAACAACGACGATGGAAAACAAGAAAATAATAAGCTCATGAGGAGAAGAGAGCAATATGCAGAGATCAAAGCTCAGAAGGGAAAGAGAAGTAGAGAAATGTGATCAGGATCAACATCTCCATAGGAAAAACCAAAATGATTGAGAATTCGATCACTCGAATATCCTTCAATCGTTCGATCAAGTTAAGTGAAGGATAGGATAAATGGGGCACAAGGTTTGAGAATTCGATTATCCAAATATCCGTCAGTTGTTGAATTGAATTAATGGAAGGATGGGATAAGTGGGGAAAAATGATTGAGAATTCGATCACCGAATATCCGTCAGTCATTAGATCAAGTTAAGTGAAGGTTAAAGGGGGAACAAGGTTTGAGAATTCAATTATCTGAATCTTTGTTAGTAGTCGAATCGAATTAAGTGGAAGGATAGGATAAGAAAATATGGAGAGATGTTGGATTTAATCTAAGTCAAAGTTGCATCATAGAAAAATTGATCCATTGATATAAGATCTTGATCAAACGAACATCATTTTTTTCGGGTCTAAAGCTATGAGGGGGTTACAGTCCAGAGAAATCACTTCAAGAATTTCCAGTTGAGATTTGAAATACCTGAAGCCCAAAGAGCACGAGAGTTGAAATACATTCTCGACCATCGGATCATCCGAAGTAGATCTCAGTGGTCACATCATCTGAAGAAGATATCAAGCATCATATCATTCGAAGTGAATCTGGATCGTCTGATCTAGAGCGTCAATTTGATTTTTGAAATTCGTGAAGCCTGAAGACCTAGAAAAATGAAATAAATTCTTGACCGTCGGATCATCCAAATTAGATCTCAGTCATCAGATCGTCTGAAGAAGATCTCAAGTGTCATATTGTCCAAATAATATCTCAAGCGTCAGATCGTCCGAAGTAAATCTGGGCCATTTGATCCAGAAAAGACATGGCATAATCCTGTGGACTCTGGGTAAAGACCTGAAGTAAGACTCAATCTTCTTATCCAAGAAGACATGTGTCAGTAATCCACATACTTCGAGGGGAAGTAAAGTTTGAGACTTGATATTTCAGAAGTCCTGAGACCTGAAGGAGATCTCGACTGTTGATCGAGAAAGGGGTTGCATAATGACTGATCAGGTTGAAAGGTCAAATTATCAAAGTAGAGGAAGTGCCATCAATTGAGAAGGACAAGTTTCTGTAGATCATCAACTCCGGAAGATTGGCGTACGAAGAAAATCAGGGTTTGATATTTGAAACTCTCGGAGCCCAGATCACGAAGTAAATAACAATTGTTGATTTAGGAAGGCTAGATCTGATCCACAAAATTGAGAGGATAGATATGAACCATCTGTTCAGAAGAACCATCAATATCGTAAGATCGACAACCGTGTCGCATTGTGGGGATTGAAGGGTGGGCCACAATTGAAATCACATTTTTGGAGAAACGACACGTGGAGGCTCGAGGTAAATTGCAGGGAGAAACATAGTTTGATCTCAAACCACCTTTGTATGCACCCGCATTTGCATGGTCACATGATATCATCGCCCAAGGTCACATCAAAAGAAGATAAGGGAAGGAGCTAGCACTGTTAGGCTCCACATCGAAGGTTACACATTGAAAATTCATAAGGGCCTCTACGTGTATAATCCAACGACGTTGATCAAAAAAAATTTGAGCAAAGGGTTGTTGTTTCACTTCGTGATTTATTGATCAGTTACGATTCAATTACACTAACTTAATCATTGATCTTGAGTGTTGGAGTCATGATGCCTGATCGTTTTTTAGATTCTCGACTTGAACGTTGGAGATGCAGAGTGTAACGAATAATGAGAGGAGAAATAAAAGAAAAATTTCTTGACAGAGAGAGGTTGTTGTTTCTCAGTAAAATAAGTTGAACTGTATGTGATCATGAAGATAGCAGAAACAAAGATGAAAAGATGCAGATATGAATAACATAAGCTGGACAGAGCAGAAATGGTGAAAACAAAAGATCGTACAATAACCTATGAGCATGAGAAGAACAGAGGAAGATCATATGGAGACAGACATTAAGTGGAGCCAAGAATGAACAGACAGAAGAAAAACAAAATTGCAGAACAAAGAAGAAGTGTTAAGCATTGAAATGTCTATATTGTTGTGAAGTCTTATTCAAGTAAATATTTATAATCAGGGTGGTAGGGTGGTGCTAGGGAGGATTGTTGTCCTCAGAGTTTCAAGTGGGTGCTTGAAAACAGGGAGTTGGAACTTCCATCTAGTTGTAGCCAGAAAAACCAGGGTGGTAGGGTGGTGCAAGGGAGAACCATTGTTCTTTGTTATACAGATTGGTGCCTGTGTGACTGGAAGTTGGTGCTTCCATCCAGTTGGTGTTGGAACACTCAGGGAGTTGGTGCTTCCATCTAGTTGGTGTTGGAACACTCAGGGAGTTGGTGCTTCCTTCTAGTGGGTGATAGAGAAACCAGAGAGTTGGTGCTCCCAGCAAGTTGCAGTCTGTTAAATAAGAGGTTGTAGCCTCATTTTGAGTTGGTGATCAAAGAAATATGATGTACAAAAATTAAAACATTGCCTATCATTCGAAGAAGAACAATTTTTATCCCTTTATGGGTTTCCTTGTGAATATTTGTCTCTATGTATATCATATGTGTGATTGATGTTTGTTATTTTTGTTGTTCATGTATTTCATAATCTTGATGATCACTTGGAGAAGGTTAATAATATTTTAATAGGCATACAATTGTTTAATAATAGTAACAACTAATTCACCCCCCCCCCTCGGTTGTCTTAGTAATTCCAACAATATTTTGACGATCTGGTTGTGAAATTATTCAGATTTATCTTGATGACTTGACTGTATATTCAAAGAACTGATTAGATCATTTTCGTCATCTTAGAAATGTTCTCTTGTGATGAAATAAATTCAACATTTCTTTAAATTCTTCTACGTCTATTTTCAATGTTACCAAGGGAGAGCTCCTTGGGCATATTGTCTTTGATTCAGGAATAAGCATAGATCTCAGAAGGATTTTTTTTATTCTAAACCTTCCTATCCCTACTTCCAAAAAGGAGGTTCAAGCCTTTATGGGAATTATCAACTTTGTCCATAGTTTTGTTGTTTATTTTGTTGTAATGGTCAAACCAATTCACAATATTCTTAATCAAGATCACTCCTTTCCTTGGACTGATTATGTTGAGAATTATTTCGTAAGGATTAAGAAAGAAATCAGTTCCACACCGGTTTTGGCGAAGACAGATTTTGAGAAAGAATTATTATATATATTAACGCAACATAGGAAGAATTCTTTGCTATCATCATACAATGTGATGACCAAGATAACAAAAAACCAGTAGCTTACATGATTCAAAGCTTGTCATATTATGAATTCAAATATTCTTATATTAAAAAACATGATTTCTCTCTTGTTAAATTTGTTGAGAAATTTTTCCACTTTATCTTAGGTAAGCATAGGCTCTTAAAATTCCCTTTACCTATTTTTGGCACAGGGGCATACCCAGGGTTCAACGCTTCAACAACACACAAAAATATCCCTAAATACTGGCCCTTCCAGAAACACCTGCGAAGAAGATGAAGTCTCACCCAAGGTAGAGGCAGGGGTGGTTGCAGGACTCAAGTGTCTACAACCTAGTTGGGACACAGATCTGTGATCACAGTGCTTAAGAGAGCACTTAGAAATTAACATTCATTAATATTTAACTCTTGTCCACTTCGCAGTAGAAAACCCTAATTACAGAACAATGCAGTATTCAACAAGATCTGACACATGCAAGCACTTAGCATATAGAAATATATCAGATATAGCATTCATTCACATCACTAAGAACTAAGCTAATATATCATATGCATCTAACATATATTTATACACTAATCTTAACTCACATAACAACCATAATGCACAAAGAAACCAAAACAAAGGATATACATGTTTCACCCCCAGTGTGGGGCAACGTCCACCAACTCTTCGTCTCTTTATTATCTTCGTTCAATGCATAGAGCCACAATACCCACTCCTCATAGGACAAGAGATATGTGTGTGCCTCTCCAGATCCTCCTAACTTGAGTTAGGTCACAACACAAATCCTTCTTACATAGTCTACACACCAGCTTCCTATAATCACTTGCACTTAGCTCTCCAAGTCTTAAAACATAGTATGCACAAAGCCTGTAGCTCTGAACTAAGACACAAACATTCACTACTCCTACATTCTTAGATCACCTAGATATCTATTTATACATTGAAAAAGGGGCCTAAACATGGGTAAACCCATGCGTCGACATCCCATTCTCGTTACATAAAACCCTAACCCAAAAATCCCTATAAAGGGGGTGAGATCCCACGATCTCCACTTCGCCTTGCGCTCCACCTTTGACTAGCCTATCGAAGTCCCAAAAATTTTCAAACATGACCAAGATTCTCCAAAACTTGGTCAAGGGCCAACATTCCCCCAACACTCACCTGTGACTCATCCCGAGTCACTCTGATCCGCATTACTTTTGGCATGAAATGAGAGCGTAGATATAATAAAGAAATGCACAAATATATCTCAGATATTCATTAGTATAACAAAAATATATCAGAGATGAAACCATAAACACATATATACAATAATACATCATTTCTATTAATGAAATAAATGTATAGAGACTGTAAAAATACAGAGTGAAAGACTCGCTAGAATGGTGGTAGCTTATCTCTGAGA
Organism: Picea engelmannii; assembly: GCA_009831015.1. NCBI lineage: Eukaryota > Viridiplantae > Streptophyta > Pinopsida > Pinales > Pinaceae > Picea > Picea engelmannii. Next base: position 718,802 of record ML781639.1, on the reverse strand, counting down.
AGAGATGTGACGACTACTCGCATTTGCAAGAAGATTATTACAATGAGTCTCTAAAGGCCCTTTTACAATAAACAGGAATGTCAAGAACCCTAGACATCCAAAAACCTAACCTTGGGAGACGAAGCACGAAAAGTCATGTGGGCCTCATTTGGGTAAGTTAGTGCATCAATTTCCTGGGGTCGTAACTTTTGCATATGATCTCCATTTTAGGCGCATGATATCCCATTGGAAAGGTATTGTCGAGGATATTCATTTTGGGGGCTCAATCATTCCTTCATACATAATTGAGAATATCGATGTAGAAAAAACTTCATTTGGTCCCTTAAAATGGCCCCGAAAGTTAAAACTACTAAAAATAGTAAATTGCCAAAATTGCTAGAAAACTATTTTGAGCCAGTTGGAAAAGGTGGGTGGCCACTGATATCCACCTGGATTACAATATGATCTAGGTGAATCTTCCTCGAAGGCCTCGATCTTGTCTTGAGCTACCTCAACCTGTTGCTTCGCTAGATTTTCCTGCTCGGTGAATTCCTGAAAAACCTTCTCCATCACAGGTCCTTCCAAGTGTTGTTAAAATTTTCACTTATCTTACCTTTATCAGAGCACAAAGATTTAAGATCTTACCTCTTTTATTCAGATCAGTCTTCTTTTCTTATCACAGATTTTCGTAAGTCAAGTAGATTAATGTTCCCTAACGAAATAGATCTACGCACAAAGATTTCTCTTTTCTTCAGTTCCTAGCAATCACAATTTTAGGTCCCGAAAACAAAACCGTTTGTTGGCAAAAGGGAAGACCTAGGGTTCAACACTTCAAAAATGCACCAACAAAACCCTAACTACCGGCCCTTTCAGAAACACCTGCGAAGAAGATGAAGTGTCACCTGAGGTAGAGGCAGGGGTGGTTGCAGGACTCGAGTGTCTAAACCCTAGCTGGGACACAGATTTGTGATCACAGTACTTAACAAAGCACTTAGTAGTTAATATTCATTAATTTTTAACTCTTATCCACTTCGCAGGAGAAAACCCTAATTACATAACAACGCAGTATTCAACAAGATCTAACACATCCAAGCACTTATCATGTAGAAATAGATCAGATCTAGCATTCAGTCACATCACTAATCACTAAGCTACTATATCAGATGCATCTAATATATATTGCTACACTAAGAATAACTCACATAACAACCATAATGCACAAAGAAACCATAACACAGTATATACATGGTTCACCCCTAGTGTGGGTCTACGTCCACCAAATCCTCCTCTCTTTATTATCTTCATTCAATGCACAAAGCCACAAGACCCACTCTGCATAGGACAGGAGATCTGCATGCACCTCGCCAGATCCTCCTTCCCTGAGTTACATCACAACAAAAATCCTTCTTACATAGTCTGCACACCAGCTTCCTACAATCACTTGCACTTATCTTTGCAATTCTTAACACATAGTATGCACAAAGCCTCTAGCTCCTCACTAAGCCACAAAATGCACTACTATTTCCTTCTTACATCGCCTAGATATCTATTTATACATTGGAAAATGGGCCTAAACATGGGTAAACCCATGGGCTGAAATCCCATTCCCATTACATAAAACCCTAAACCAAAAAATCCCTAAAAAGGGGGCAAGATCTTGCGATCTCCGCTTTGCCTTGTGCTCTGCCTTCGACCATCCTATAGAAGTCCCAAAAATCGTCAAGCATGACCAAGCTTCTCTAAAACTTGGTCAAGGGCCAACACCTACTGTCAAGTTTTTGTTGTCAGACTTATCTTTGAGGGAAACTTTCATGTTGGTTTGTCAATATGAAGGAGCATGATTTAACCATCATGACTTATAAAACCATTAAGGGACGTGACTTATCCCGTCACTTGGCTCAACATGTTGAAGAAAGTGAATAAATTGATGAACGCGATAATACTCTATCATACTTGCTTTACATTGATAGTCAAATCCTCCCTGTAGTTGAACATCCATGGTATAAATATCTGGTGTATTACTTGCAAAATCATAGATGTCTAGATAACTTAGATACTCATCAAAGGAAAAGGCTTCGTCTTGAATCTTCCATATATGTAATTTTAGGAGAATTCTTGTTTAGGATTTCTACCTATGGTATATTACTTCGTTATGTGAATAATGAGGAAGCACATAGATTGTTACAAGAGATCCATGGATCTTCAAAATCTTTCATTCATGTGGGTGGCCACTTTTCTACTAAAACTATTGCTTTTAAAATCATCAGGAAAGGGTATTATTGTCCTTCAATTTTTCGTGATTCCTAAAATTTTTCAAGATCTTGTGACAAGTGCCAGACGTTCGATGGGAAATAACGTCTTTATTCCATGCCTTTACAACCTATCCTCCCTGAATTTCCTTTTTCAAAATGGGTCTCGACTTTATCAGTCCTATTAATCCTCCATATTCAATAGGGGAAATTTTCATCTTGACAACCACATACTATTTTATGAAATGGACTGAATCTGTCCCTCTTAAGCATTCACAGGATGAGCAGGTTATTTATTTCATTGAAACTAATGTTTTCTCCATATTTTTCCCTTCTTTGGAAATTATTACAGACAATGGTCCCTCTTTTATTTCTGCTAAGCTAACTCAGTTTCTAGCTAAACTGGGATTTAAACATTTTACCTCATCAACTTATTATCCTCAAGGAAATGGGAAAGTTGAGTCTACTAAAAAAAATATGGTTACAATTATCAATAGGCTTGTTGAAGATAAGCCTCCTCAATGGTACACTCTCCTCATTTACACCATTTGGGAAGATCACACTACCACCAAGGTGAGCACTGGTTGTGATCCCTTCCAACTTGTTTACGGTCAAGAATCCATTCTACCTACTGAGCTGGAACTTTCTTATTCAAGGCTGATGCTATAGATGGAAGAATTGAATTCTTCTAATATTCCACAAAGGGCGTTTTCCTTGGGAAACATAAAGAGAAGACAACAAACTGTTAAAACATATTTCAATAAAAGTGCAAAAGTTGTTAGATTTAAGGTCAATGAGAAAGACTTGTTGTGGGATTCATCTCACGTTGATAGAGGAAGGAATTCAAAATTCCAAAAGTTATGGTTGGGTCCTTTTACAATCACGTTTTTCCTTGGCACAAATTCTTATATTCTAAAGGACTTGGAAAATTAGTTATTTTCCTACAACACCAACGGTTCCCACTTAAAACACTATGTGGAGCCAACTTGAAAGTTTGAATGCTGTATGGAATTACTCATGTATTATAGTTTTGTTTCATTGCTTTGATTTTGCTTTGTTGTTTTTTCTTTCTACTATTTCATTTCTATTATTTTTTTTCTTTTATTGACTTCTTTTCTGGTCATAAATAAAATTCTGGATCAGTTTTGACACATCGATGTTATTATGCAAGTAGTGTTAATCAATAAAAATCAGGTTACACAGATGTCATGATGTCCCCCCTCGAAGACATCATTGAAATTGCTATCTTCTTCCAGTATCTTTGTTAGATAAGATAGTTGGTTTTTTATCCTTATTTCTTCTTTCCTTTTCTTCCCTCCGCTATGATATTCAAAAGAGCATACGAGAGTTTTTATCCTTAAACCTAAGAACGATTTTACTTTGATTAATTGAATGTTATGCATACATGAATAAACCCCTCATACGTAACATTTTCCATAAGTTATTCCCTAAATACCAAATCATCTTTCCCCTTAAACCACCTCACTTCCCCTATTGCATAATCATTCTGATATACATTCCTTGATCTAATGTTCACCTAATCTATGAAACCAAACTACATGAGTTCTTAATCTGTTGGAAATAGATTTCCCTGTGGAGTCGCCCGTTTTTTGACGCATAAAAATGCAATGATGAATACTAATCACAAATGATTTCCAAGCTCTATTATTTATTTATAATAATAATAATAAACTAGTAGGTGGGACCCCCTTGTAGACTAGTGGGACCATGATGGATATGTTGCACTTATATATTTTGTTATTTATTATGACGATGCTAGCACAGTCTTCTACAATTTATGATTCAAGTCATGGTTTAAATATTTCTGACGACATAAGACGGTTGGTTGATTATTGCATGGCTAGATGGTTTTTGATGATCACTTGCAAATTATGGTTGTCCTATGGATAAAAGGATTTTTATAGGCTTTGTTTTGGATGTTGCAATTAAACATGGGTTAATTGTTTTACATATGATTTTATGCAAAGGGATGATATGGGAGTTATTTTAAACAAAAGAACAATACACAAACTCAAATGTTATGTATTATTGTGACATTGAAGGGTGTGTAAATCCGTGCATCTAGAATTATGCGCTTTGTTAAATGTTATGGGTGGAGCATATGTGGTAACTTTATAGCACATGGTTATTTTTTTAAAAGGTTTTGACATTACTTTGGGTGGCACACTATGTAATGGTTAATTTTATTATGAGTTTGTTGGCTTGTACATTGAATTGAATGAGGTTGGGGAAGGAAGCAACATTCATTTACCGCACATCACTTAAACAACCCTCAAGCCCATCACCCTAGCCATACTTCCATTTATTTTTTTGCCTCTGGTGGTTGTTGATGCTCCGCGATTTTTGGTTGTGAAGGAGGATAAAGTCTAAAACTCTCCCTCGAGTAATATTTTCCATGTATGGTTCCTTATTTTTCCAGGAACGATGGTTATTGTTTATTATGAATCAATTTTTGGCTCAGAATGGCTCGAGGTCTATGTTTTTCTTAAGTTTTTTGGACTGTGTATTGGTGTTTTCCGTGGGTTCTTCTGTGAATATTTTATAATTTTGGATTTTTAAATAAGAGGAATGGATATTATTTGTTGTGTTTAATCTGTGCATGGGTTATTGGTTAAATCATAGAAAGGCATGTTCGTTCATCTTGGGGTTTTGGGTCTGGTTCTCTATGGAAAATTATGAATATAGTTTAGCAAGATACGAGCCTTGCGCATGGGTTTTACAACTAGTTTTGGTGTAAATGTTTGTCACTCTTTTTCATCTCTGTGGTTGATATGTTTCATTTCTCCAGTTGCAAGGTGAACTGTTAAGAGTTGGAGTGTTTCTTGCCATGTTTTGGTCGAGCCCTAACCTGTTATTTATCATGGTGTTTCCCTCATTATCAATTTTGCTAGAAAGCATTCCAAAGCTGGGATTAGTATCACCCAGAAATTTAAATGGAATCTTTGTATATGTTTTTGGTTGGCCACGAGTTATGCTTGGGAATTCCTTTTACAGTGATGTTAAGAGTTAGTTTCCTAGCGTTATTTGTTGAAGGTGGTTGACTGTCAGTTGATTACCCTCATTGTCAAAAGAGTTGTTACATGTCACTTCTTCATGGTAAATGTTTGAAGGCACAATGTTTTTGTGTTTCTGAGGACTCATTCCTTTGATTGAATTTTATTACTCTTTGTTCATTGTGTTTGAACCCTAATTACGATCTTGATATCATATCAATCCAGTCGAGGGTAAAGAGAACTGTGTGTGTTGATTTGAATGGGCATGAGTTTATGAGAAGTTTGGGCTCTAAGTTGTATGTTAATTTTTGAATGTTGTTCAAATCAATCCCTATGTTGATTATATTTTTAAAAATATACACATGTGTGTCAAAGGATTGGGGCCCGATTATGATTTTTAACGCCCAGTTGATTATGACAAACAATTTGTAAATAATGGACAAATCATGGTTAATATTGTGCATATTCTTATTTGATTATAAAGAACAAGAATTGGTTATAAATGGTTGAGATTTTTATGAGGAAAATCTCTCTATGGCTAGGCGAAAACCACAACATATGGAAATGACTGCAGAAATCAACTCTATTCTCAAGTGTGCTATATAAATAAATATGCAAGAAAGACAAGATAAAAGGCATACTGTGTCAGGCGTTCGATGAAGTCCATCGTTGAGCACTTGAACCAAAGAAATACACCTGCATCTAGTCTTCAACAACCAAGAAAAGCAAGCATATGGTGATAATATATCATGTTATCCCTTTCAATACCATAATCCATTAACATTCATAACAAATATACCCATGGAATAATAATTCAAATATTTGAAAGATATCAATTGGACGAGAAAAGAGTATTTCTATTAAGATATTATCAACATAAGTGAATAAGTTACAGATTTCTATGTCGTCACAGTTTGGAACCGAGAAACTAAGCTCCTTCCAGCTAGGCCTCCACCACTTCAATCCTCCACCAAAGGCAAGATCATGTAATAAATACAATGGAGTTCTCACTCAATAAGGGAAGATCTTGGGGGTTGAACACTCTATTCAAAATTAAAGGATAAAGGGATGCAGACTCAATGTGGAGTGAATAATTCCTCCAGAGTAACTTTTCTCTCAAAGTTAAATTCTTTCTCCTCCTTTTGACAGATCAGAATTGGGCCATTTATGTCCTTCAAGTGAAACTAAAGGGCCGAGTCAGAACGTTTCCAGTATATGGAAGGCCAATGATCATTGATCTCCTGTCATGACATGGAAACCTGACACCATTTTTCATTTTTGGGCACACTTGTCGATGTACGCAGGCTGTAATGGTGCAACCTACATATACACATGTTGTATAGTAGGAACGGTGTGTATATGTGGAAAAAATGTATTTTTAGCTCTGGGATTTGCAAAAAGGGATGAAAATTCTACATAGGGAAATGGAAAAAAGACCTCTATGCAAGATTTCATGGGTGAGGCAAATATTGCTATAACATATGCCCCCTAATGTGTGAGATCAGAGGAGTATCTACGATGGACGAAGTACATTATAAAAGCACATAAGTGGAGTGATGGGGAACCATATGGAAGAACTAGTTTCTCATTACAATCTGCACTGACTTTCCATACATGGCTGCCAATTTGAATTACACTGCAAATCCATGTGAAAATATACCAAACAATTATTTGTGGCCATGAATATGAAAATACAAATGCAGTTACATGCCAAGGGCTGTGATAGTCATGAACAAGGCCTAGTAGACCCAGTCTCAAAATCAATCTAAAGATATATGTATACAATGGTGTACAATCTGATCTCCCATGATCACTGAAGTCATATAGGTACTGGTCCAATGAAAAGGAAGCAACAACTCAAGAAAGTTGCGGCCACATACTGATGTAGTCAATTCTTCTACACAATCCACTGAAGGTGAAATTCTACATCATGTGAATAAATGATTTGAGGTAGAACACAATGAGACATTGTTTGATTACCGATCATTGATGTATACCATTAACACATGTCAGATAAACTACCAATGATGAAAGTAGGTGTCAAGTAACCGAGTACATTCTTACAAGTGTGAATAAAGGATTTGAGGTCGAAGACTTGGATAATCCATCGATCAGGATACATTGATGTATTCCCGACTATCAATGGTGAGAGAACCCGCCACTAATGACTGCAAGCCTCAAGGTACTCATAGGATTCAAGGTCTCATTTCTAGAATAGATGAGATGAATTCGATGGAAGGAGACCCGCTGAAAGGAGATAATTAAGGAATCTCTCATCATTCATCATGAGGTACAAAGAAAGAGTTTCATGATTTGGAGGAAATTGGATGAAGAACATGTTCACAAACCAATGACCCTATGCATCTTTCGCATGTGCCAAGTGCAAAAGACCCTCTAAATAGAAACCAATGAGGAAAAATGCCGACAAAGGTGAGGAAACCACCAATAAGTCTAATGGAATCCAAGAAACTACATGAATCCCAATGTGTGAATAGATATATTGTCGTCGAACACAAGGGAAACCACCCAGTCAACAACCAATGATGAAATGTTGACAGTTAGGTTCAAGGTTACCTACCAATGAGGAAAGTAGGACTAGGGTGCGTAATAAGACTACATCATCATGTGATTATGATACAAACTGAGGGTATGGCTGACATGCAAAGTCAAGAGTTCTGAGGAATGGCTGACACAGATTGATATCCATCCTTTGAACAAGAGCATAAGACATATGGAAGACTCTGGAAGCATTTAATCAGTGATGAAACCATGATATGTAGGAGGCATCAATCAAACGCTCCATAGGGACTAGAAGAGTAACCATTCGGGGGAGAAAAACTCTCTGTAACGAGATCAACTTCCTAAGGCCATGATAAAACCAAAATTATGATGACAAGTGGACTTAATAACTTTGTGTTTTGTTCAAAGGTGAAAATACTGCTGGCAATATAAGATAATACTCCCTTCCCTCTCATCTTTTTTTTTTCATAGGCAAATGAATGTTGTGATACAAAGGAGGAAACGATTGTCGTAAGTAATAAAAAGTGGTTCTAGAAATGGAACATACCTATGCTCAATGAAAGGAAGTGAATACGAGAGATGGACACTCTGGGGAATGTTCCCTTCTAGGTATAGGGTTTCAAATTGTGAAGGATATAAACGAGGCTCTACTTGGTTGAGGATGCAAAACTTGTGATGCAAACATTTTATAATGCAAAGAGAGAACCGACTATAGGATCAATACTGCAAGCAAGGGAATGATATGAAATCACAATTCAACGCTAAAAAAATGTCCTTTTTCATAATCTTAGTCTACTTGGTTTGAAAAAGGGATAAACTTGTACCAAATATAAGTCCTTTCAAATCCAATTTACGAGTGTGAAAGAGACAAGTTCACTTGACAATCTTTTTGCTTTTTGAAAATGAGTCGAAAAAGAGCTTAAATTAAAATCGGTTGGGACTCTTCTAGGTACTCGGGAGTCCTCTAAGTATAGTTCAGCATGTTTATGAGTGAGAAATGAGGATATACATAAATTCATGTATTAGCTATAAGGGAATCTTGGTCCTACGAAAACAACTAGTCATGGGCACCAAATGGAGCATAGGATCTAACTAAGGTACCCATGTTTGGTAAGTCTCTACCATTTGATAACGACACATTTTATAGTAGATCGACGGTTTTGTGTCTTAACAAATGGGTTCGTACCTAAGGAATATGAGTGATATTCATAGGACAGTGAAAATGTGCATGATGGAATGGATACTTATCCTATATGTTGGGTAGCGAAAAAACATGCTCATAGTTACAAACGGTCCACATAACACTAAAAACCACAATAATACCTAGAGAAAAATCTAATCTTCAATTGGTGATTGTAGGAGCAAGAAATGACGGAATCAGAGACCATATAGACTAGGTAATTCCTCTTCCCTTCCTCTTCCTTTCTAGTGGATTACATTTTTAATTTAGGTTTAAAAAGTTGAGTTAATTAGGGCGCAAATTGGTTATTTTGGTGTACGCAGGCTACCACTCATTGAGTCGCGTATACGCGAGGTTATACGCGACTGTGTAAAATATATACTACATGTACTCAACCCTATACGTGACTGTGATAAACAAGGTTTTTGATGGTTGCTAACTCAAAAATTGATGTTTATATGGAAGGATGGTGCTAGAATGGAGGGAAAGGGAACACCAGGAAGTAGATGATGTTGTGGAAAGAGATCTAGGGGGCCAAATGGCCTTGAAAATATGTGGGTTGTACAAATTTTGGGAACTCAAAGGGATGAGGGCCTAGGTGAGGCTACTACAGTTGCTCATGGATTACTGGGATCCTGACAGTGAGAGATTCAAACTCGATGGACAACCATTGATGATTGGAATCGAGGATATATATTTCTTGATTGGGTTGTCTTGTCGGGGTGAGGTGGTGAACCTCAAATCCTAGGGATATGGGAGAATTATGAAGATAAAAGAGTAAATAGACATTCATTGTATAGCAGGGACCCAGAAGGTCGAGAGTCAACTCCCCATATGAGCGATAAACAATCTCAGCCTCAATATTGTTTTCCTCATTTTGACCAGGATCACAGGGTCGAATTCATTGCACCAAGCATTGAGGTCGCTCATGTTCTATTATGTAGAGTTCTTGAGACCCACGGTGTATGATTGGTTCACCTCACTACTAGATAATATGAAGATCCATGTGACAGAGTGAAAACAAGGTGACAAGAGGAACTTCGGGTTTGCCTCTATCTTGTGTATCTTTTTCTTCAAGCTCATTCCAGGTTTTGGACCTATATTCGACTTCATTCCTAGAGGACCTCGCAATCCAACCATGGCATGGTGGACCAAGGTAATGAGATGGTAGGGGGGAGGGAGGGTGACCACACCCTACAAAAATGATTTCTTTTACCGATGGAAGTGACAGGTCATTACTATGGATGACTACCCCTGTGTAGGGATCGACTTCATAGGGGACCCTGACATGCCACTACCACTAGGGACCGCCTATGGGGACATAGGTATGCCAAAGATTTTAAATATTTCATTTTCTTGTATTTTTGTATAGTAAAAAAAAATATTTTTTCATGGTGCTTAAGTACTAACTAGAAATTTGTGTGATGCAGATGTAGGTCGACAACGGACGAAAGGGCTTCCACAACATTGTCGGAGGCACCGGGTTGATTTGGCGGTGGGAGGAGAATAGGAGAGAATCCTTCAAAACGTGCAGGGAAACCTATCTCATTTGACACATAGGATTCCAATGGTTAAGGTAGACGATCTGTCGAAGGCCATGTAGTGGCAAGTGGTTGGTGTACCCAGAGCTTGGGTGTGACTCTTTCAGCATCTCAAAAATTCCATAGTTTGTTATCATGACACACATCTGGTTCCATAGGCATGGATGTCATGGATTTTGTATTATCAGCTATATATGTGTATTGAGGGTGTCAACCCCAATTTTGTACTATAAACACCATATTTTTTGAAATATATATAAAACAGGGTTCTTCGTCTTTACTTATATTACAATGTGTACATTGATGAGATGGTTTTATTTGCTTTAGTTATGTGACAAATGACAATCTAAAACTAAATTATCATAAGCATCAAATACATAATTAGAACTCCTAGGTATGTGATGATAAGTAATAAAATCAAACCGTCTCTCTAAAAGACGTACCCGTAGGAATCATAAGAGTATAGTAGGATTGCGCATATGGTAATTGTCGTTCAACTAACATCTTGCTAATTGGTAATACAGATGAACCTCCAAAGAGAGAATACCATGTGAAATGGCATTGCGCAAGAGTTCTATAACGACGCTATATGAGACCACATTATTCATGGAGGGCCCTAGGCATACGACACCTAAAGACACCAGTAGGCCCCCGGGTGAGTAAACCACCCAAGAGGCAAATCCAAGTTCTGTGTATGATGACTAGCTCCATCTATGAATCCTAATTAGATGAAAGACTCCATTGACATCTGCCAACCAAGGGAAAACTCAATAAGCAAGATAAAGACACAAATAAAGGGAAAATATATATACACTAAATTTCATTAGTATACAAATAGTTACGCCCAATCTTGGGGCTCAAGTGTAATATCTTTTCAATTAGATCCCATTCCTGGTCTCAGCCAACATGTTCCCTTCATAATCCTATAACTCATAGGCTCCTTTTTCTAAGACACGTCACATGATATAGGGATCGTGACACATGGGTTTGAACTTTCCTGCCCCCAACAGTTCTTTGTCTTGATCATATAAAAGGACCAAGTCACCCTTAGTGTACAACCGAGGATAGACATACCTATCGTATTGGACCTTGACACATATTTTATTTTCCTTAATAGTCGTAGAGGCGTCTTGATGCTACTCATCAAGACTCTCTAGGTGTACGAGGCGCCAATCGAGATCAAAAGTATGAGGAAGGAGCGTGACTTCCAATTTGAGAGAATGGATTTCACATTCAATAGGTAATATTGACTCCACACCGTGTACTAACTAGAAAGGAGAAAATACGGTGGAATTCTTGACTAAGGTTCGGTATTCCCAAAGTGAGGGATATAGCATAATGTGCCAGTCATATTCACTCTGGCTGACAGTTTTATGAAAATTGGTCTTGAGAAACTTGTTGTTGCCCTCTACCAGTCCATTTTCCTGGGGGTAGTAAGGGGAAGAATGACCATTCTATTGACGAGCCTAAATGACACACCATCAACTGGAAGGTCAAATGCGGACCGAGGTTGTCTAAATAACCCAAGTCGTTTGGAATGAAATGACCCGATGAGTTTAATGGCTCCGTTGGCCAACTAATAGTCCTAAAAATAATAAAAGAAATGAAACTAATCTAAAATCTATGATACTAAGAATATAATTTTACTAATTACAAATGTTCAAATGAAACATGAATATGTACAAATGATTATAAATAGTTTATATACCACTTGCAATATTTACTTGTCATATTACGAAAAGGATGTTCTTAAAAGTGTTATAAAGAGATAAAGAAAGAACATACATTTTTCTATTTTCTTTTGAATATTTAAAGATCTAAAACTAATGATAACTAAGAAAATATAATTGAAATAAGAATACATAAACAGTCAAAAGCTAATTCATGCTATCCTTCTTTTATTAATAAATAATTTAAATAAATAATCAACAAACTAAGCTGTAACTAATCAATTAAACTCGGTTTATCTTCTTGTGTAATTCGATCTCCTAACTATCCTTCATGTGAGGGAAACCTGTAACAGGACAATGCTACTATCTCTAGAATAAATTCAAGGAAACATTTTGTTGTGTCGTAGTGAGAACATGATAAAAGAATGATAACTGTGAAAATATTCTGATCTCATGATAATCAATTACTTAGAATGAAGGGAAGCTCAATTCAAAGTATTAATATAATCCATCATTTAATATCTAGAATAAATCTACAATACTCAAATGGCAGTTTGATCACAGATGTCAAATGGAACAAAAAAGTATAAACATCTAAATACTCAATCATATAAAACAAGATATGATAAATAGAGTAAAGCTGCATCAAACATGATAATATTTCATAAGATTGAGGCAATGAAAGAACAAAAAATGGAATAAGCATCACACAGGTCTAAAGCCAAATGGTGAATAGCTTGTCCATATAAGTTCTCCAAATCACATGTCCATAATGTATCCCAACAAAAGTTATCCTCACCACTAACAGTGATCACTATTTAAACTAGTTTTGGATTAAAAACTCTTATCATGCAAGATAGAGTGTAATCCCCCAAAAATAGATTGCATTTGCAAAAATAGTACAACATGAAACCATTCCTGTACGAGTTGGTTTGTCAAACTTTATTACATAATAACAAAGTTTTATGAAACTAAAAGAAAGAAACTACAAAAATATATGGTTCATGATCCAACATATTTTATCCATGTAAATAGCTACATAATCATCATTTTTATGTAGATAACAAAACGAAATTGATATTCAGAAAATAATGCTAAGTAATATTAAGAAATAGACTGGCTACAAAATCAGATATTATGTACCTGGTCTTATATTAACCAAGAAAATAAAAACTAAATCTTCCTATTTTGACTTTCATAACAAAATGAAATGAAATAAAATCAAACAAAATCACTTTTACCATTTAGAAATTAGACAATGAAGGGTCAGACAGCTCTGAATTAATGATGGAATTGAAGTTGGTTGCATTTTTTATAATTATATTACTAGATATTTTGGGTCTTTTATTTTCCCATTCTGCGTATGCTTCCTGTTGTTCCTGAGTTTATACTTTAAGGCTCTAAAGTATATCGTCAAGGCATCCGAAAAGATCAAGAGAATTAAGAGGTAAGAATCAATTGTGAAGGATAAATCAGAGTTGGTTTCTCAACTATCTCTGTCTAGCTTCCCATTGTTCTTGGATGTTGATATATCTCTCGATAACTACTGACAAGTGTTCTAATTCCACCCGTTTGTTGTTGTTTGCAGGATAGTGTTAAATAAGTTCAAAGCAATGCTAGTTTGATCTTGAAGGCCATGTTCTATGTTAGTCTATCTATTATTTGGGACAGCCATGGAGAGTAAAATTTTATTAAATTATAAAATGTTTAAAGATTTGTTGTTTTAGTTTTGAGGGATGAATTATAAAAGGAGTTTTGGAACTCAAAATAATAACACAATAATAGTAGAGGTTGTTTCATGTACTTGAAGTAATTTGAGAATAGTAAAATAATAACAAAGTAACATTGTCGAAAAATATGAGGCTTTAATCATGAAATAATCTCATATCATAACAGAGGAAGAAGAGAAAAACAAGATTTCAAATGAAGTATAAGATATAACCATCCAAATGACCTACAGGTCTTGAAACTGTTGATAGCAATCATAGAGGACAAACTGTAAATGATTAGATAATCAAATAAATTCAAACTATAATAGAAGTTTAAGTTAAATTATAGTTGATCATTCATTAGAAAGACATGAAAAGAAAGATGTTGAAAGATATTGAGAACAGAGTGAAGGAACACATAGCTTCAAGTTGACAGAATTTAGAATCTCTTATGCATTATCTATATCACCGTAAATTGGAAAAATTCTAATAGAATTGGCTCCCAAAAACAAAAATCCACATCTCAGTCTTGTGAAATTATATTTATACATGATCACCAAACTTTTGTTTTATGTTGGTAATTAACTAACTTTCGAAGACTAATGGTTACATGAAAGTGAAATATTGAACCGTTTATATCTTCTTTGATTAATTTCGATGATGAAATTTTCAAAATAATAATTTATGTCTTCATTGATGAACTTCCTTCTTCTATTTTAAGACAGTGAATACATTTTCCCAGAAACTGCACCAAAACTCTGGGGTCTTCTGGAATATCTTTCACCTCAAATAGGAAGAACTTTCTCTGTAGTTCAGGCAGAAGGTCTTCGATTATTTTTCTCGTGAACTTAATAGTTTGTATTTTTAAGTTCGACATCAGTATCCATTTTTCAATTTGAGTGACATTGATTACCTTTATTTTTGGGATCTCTACATGAATTTCTTTCAGATCCTCCTTGAATTTTAACTGATGCTTACCAATGTTAATTTCTCCTAACAACCTTGGACAGTTGTTTCTTCCAATGTTCAATGAAGCTTTCTCTAAAAGGTCGAAAATTCCTTGAAAATTGTCATTAACTTCTCTGGTTATTCTCTTGTTTTCTATGAGGTTTGCCTCCCACACCTTAAGTATCATATCACCTTTAATATTCTCTGAAACAGATAGCTTTTGAGTCTCTTCGACTTCCTCTTTTGTTGAAAGAGCCATTTCTTTTTGAAAAGTTGTTCTGGCTACTTTCACTTTTCTCTCTTTCAGGAGAATACTCTCCAAGGATTTACTTGCTTCCTAAAAGTAATTTTGAACAAATTCCAGCTTAAAGAACACTCCCTGTTACTCTTTTTCTATCTTTGTATGTATTTCCAACACCTAGGCTTGGAAGATTTCAAGCTCTACCACTTGATTTTGAACGGAATTATTCTTATTTTGTAATTTCCTATTTGTTTCTTCTTGTTGTAGGACCTGTGCTTGAATGACATGTATCTTCATGTTTTCTTCATCTAAGCTTGCTTTCAGTTTTTGAATCTCTTGAATGTCATTGAATATGGCTCGTTCTATACCCTTTTTTATCTCCTGACTGATACTTCTTTCAGTCTCCTTTAACTGACTTTGTAGCTGATCTATCATCTGATCTTTTTACTGCAACATAGTTCTCAAATTACCCACAAAGTATAAATTTGCCGATGCTAAGGCTCCCATTGTGCCTGCTATTTCTGTAGTGAATTCCCCCTCTTCAAGTTTTTGTCCATACACAATGATCTTGTGCTTTTTTATCATCATGTCTCCTCTTGGATGCATTTTCTGTTTCAGTATAGCCTTCCTCTTTTTACTGAAAAAATAATCGGATGAAGGAATTTCGTCCCTAGAAATAGGTTCGAGATCACTAACATATAGAGCTCCCATTTGTGGGGTTCCATAGGTAGAATGCAATGGGTTCAAAGAAGTAATAGGACTTCCAAGCTCCATTGATGTTGTTCCTCCTACTTTTTTGGGAAAATCCTTAGGGATTTCTGGTGATGTTTCCAACTCCTTTCCTTTCCCTAACTCTAATTTATCTGTCTGAGGAACTTCTGTTTCTTGTGAATGCATTTCAATCTCCTTCATATTTCCCTTTGTATTTTCTTTATCCTGTGCATATGTTTCAAAACCTAGGGGAGGCCCTTCCTTCTCTGGAGGGGGGGTCGTGGATTCACCCTGCAAAATATTTGGCAAACAACTTTTCCTGTGACTTTGGAAGGACATGAAACCAGTTTGTAAGTCAGGTGATAAGGCCCATACCCTATTCAATACCTCCTCATAGGCTTTAACCTCTTTGAATATATCATCATAAATAGACTTTTTGTGTTCATAAGCTTTCATATTGCAGTGTATCAAATGTCTGTTCACTAGCTAATAAGGGTCATGTTTTTTATGTTCAATATTTACCAGTTTAACTTCTTCTAGTGCTTGGGTTTCCACTTTAGAATGGCCTAGGTTTAGAAATGAAAATTTCATGATATGTACAGGGAAGGTTGGCCAGGACTTCTTTTGAGATGCCTTTAGCTCTATTCCAATACCACCTTTCACTATTTGATGTGTTACCTCGCTCAATACCAGTCTGTCCATGAGGAATTTTGGAAGCGCATGAGGGGGGATTGAGCACCCATAAACCCTAATGTAAGAGAATTTTTCATCAATGAACGTGTCGGCTATTTCTTTGATGCTTTCTGAGACTGTCTCAGAAATGTGAGGAGGTTCACAGCCATAAAACATTTTATGCATTGGAATTACTATGAAATGACAAATTTCGTAAAACACATTCTTAGCATTTTCTTCCCATAGCACAGAGTCATACTCGTGAATGGGTTCAGGGCAGGTTATGTTCCAACTCCAATTCATCAGGGGAAATGGAGTCAAAAAGTAGATTGCATCCATGATGTACGTCGACATGTAAAAAGCCATTGGCTGACCTTTAGATCTTGCAACTCTGGAATTTGAAACTGTTAAGAACCAAACATCAATATAGCATAGAAAAACTTCAGGAAAAGTACTCAACGCCTTGAAAAAGAGATAATTTCAGATAATAAGCCTCTTCGAGGGGGAAACCTCCTTTTACCCCACTTAAATGTTCAAGTACAAGA
>ML781639.1:680353-696557 GCA_009831015.1 Picea engelmannii | reverse complement strand
GATGATTCAAAATGAAAATGTCTCCTTGGTATATATAGGAGACTAGGAGGTTTAATGGCCTAAAGCCGACATAAATAAAATAACATTACTAATCTAATATGCCCCAATTAAGTGGTAATGAGCCAATATTAGGGCTTAACAGAAACCTCTTGAGCTAGGTTATCAAACAAAATATTCCTCCAGTTAAAAGTGTATCCTTCTGATGCTTCTTATAAAAAGGGTACCCAATCTGCGGGAAAATGACAGGGGTTCTTTTTACCAAAGAATCTGCACAACATCATGGCTACATAGACCATGTACTCGTTCAAAGATGTTGTGGCATAAATTCCATGGGTATCTACCCTAAATTTCGATGGACATCTCCACCATTCTTTGATTAAATCGGGATAAGTTCAGTCTGCTTCAGTACACTCCTTCCTTTGAAATTCAACTATAAACTTGACATTATAAATGTACTTAGGATTTGGTGAGAGTTTGTACATTACTTGTATATGCTCTGGCCTGAATGAGCCGTCAATGACCGCTTGATCATTTAAAATGCTTCTTGTCGGGATATCGACCTTCTCCAATGCCCAATTGATCATGTCATTGTATGCCATGAGCCAAGGGCATGTTGTGATCTTATGAAGCTCTGAAACTACTATATCCTGAAGGTGATTCTCGGACTCAGCAGGAGAATTTTTAATTTCATAATCCAGGAGTTCATGGATTTCTCTCCAGGATTTAATTGAGTCGATGGCATGTGGCGTAGTGTCAAATATGATATCTCCTTATGGGTTACGCATATCCTCTGTATCTTCACTCTTATTCGATGCTTTCTTTGGCACCATAGCTTTATGTTAGAAGGAAAACCTGTCACAGAAAAGAAGCGTATGAGCTTGGCCGAATGCAAATTACCTTTGAAAGAGAGAACAAGCATAGGTTTTTGGAACATAGACTTTTAATTCGCCTTAAACTCATTTTATGACGAAAATACTCACGCAGCTAACCTGTAATCAATTACATTTAATGAAAAAAATATTTATGAGATACGCATTAGTGTTGCAACATTTATCAGTTATTTGTTTATTAATAATGGACATATTTCGACAATTCCAGATTCAAAATTCGAAAGATTTCATTCAACGGTACCGAAAATAAGAAAAAACCTAAGAAGTTTAATTATCGTTAATCATGTTTTTTAAAATAGAGTTAGTCCTATTTAAAAGCTAATTATGGTTCGAGACTTTGTGTTTCAGAGTTTCGAGGATCGTGGATACAAGAGTTATGTCATTGATAAACCTCGATTGCTGAAATTGCGAAATCACGATGAGATTAAGTTAGGCCTTAAATTTTGAATTAGTAGATTAATTAATCAGGATTAAAAACCTAACTTCCATTCTTTCGGGGTTTCAGGGATCGTGCATACATGAGGTATGTCATCGATAAACCCTGATTCCCGAAATTGTGAAATCACGATAAGATTAACTTAATCTTTAATAATTACTAACTTCCATTCTTTCGGGAAATCGGGGATCGGGATTTCATGATTCAATATGGATGGAAAACATATGGTTTCGAGTAGACCCGAATCCCAAAAGATTTTAAAAAACTGTTAATCAACTCCTTTAGGGTTTAAATTACTGTGATTAAAAAAAATAACTTTACAGAAAGCGCGTCGGGACTTTTAAAACACTTTTGGTTTTTTTCCTTTGATAATTTAAAGAATAAAGCTTGTCGGGACTTCGGTATCGGGCTTTTGAAAATGATGGTGAGGGTTATGCTTTATGAAAAGTCGAAACCCGAAAAAGGAAAGTTTTAGTCTTAGAGATAAAAAACTTTAAAAATTGTTTCAACATAGGCTCCAATTGGGGACCTCATCTCCTTGTGGGACAAGGAGAATGAGTAGACTTAGTTCCTTTATTGGGTTAATGGATTCAAAGGCTTCTTTCTGGGGAACTTTCTAAGGAAGAGGATACAGAGGGAAAAAGAGATTATGTCTTTAATTTTGAAAAGATTTTCAAAACTCCCAATGTTGTAAACTCAGCTGCAATTTCATTCATGATATTCTCCTTCTCTCTACTGAATTTAGGTCTTCTTTAAGATGATCAAAACAATCCTAGGAAATCCAACAGATCTTGCAGCTTTTGGCTTGCATCAAACGAAGTAAATTTCATGATTTTAATCGAGGAGCCCTGTCTGGACTTGGGATGAAGATCCAATTTCAAAAAGGCTGGTAACCAGAGTAGAGTGAAATTTACGTATGATAGCCTTATAGATACCTCAGATATTGCCTCACTACTAGTGAGCCTGTTCAGTACCCCGGTGAAGTTATCTGTCCCTTTTTACTGAATTTCCTTTCACCACTTTGAATCATAATTATGCATTTAAATACTAAGACAAGGGCAATCATTTATGAATTTCCTTTCATCATATTCTTGGACTAGATGGGGGCAATCAAATATGAATTTCCTTTCACCATCTATCTTATATTTTACTTTTTGAACACAAAGTGGGGGAAATCAGTGGTAGTAAGTATACCAGGGATGGTATCTGTGTAAAATTTGCAGTGGAGGTCTGTCAACTTTCTTTGATTACCCTGGACCAACCTTTTCTTAACTTTCAAAGCACTTTAGCCCACAGGGAAAAAGGGAAAGATTACTTCCAGGGGCCTTCCTTTGAGCAAGCCTCAATCCTTAGAAATTTTTAAGAAACCCAGGAGAGTCAGGATCTGCCTATGCATAACTTCGTTTAGTCAGAGAGTGAGGAGTTATGAGGACTGGCCTACCTTTTAAGATCTGTTTTCCAGCTTCCAAAGCTAAGACGTAATCTCTTCTCCCTCTATGGGAAACCCGAAAATATGCTTGGTTTTTTAAGAAGGCAAAACTGAGGGTAGAAAGAGGCGATGGAGAAAGACCTCGAAATCGAAAAACAAGGGTCGTCGATTAAACCCAACTCTTAGAACCCTTTCTTGGAGACGTTTTACTATCTCTGCTTATTTTAATTACCTCTTATCTTTATCTAGGTGAAATTCTTAGGAACCAAAGTAAGAATTTGTTCTTTTAGTGACATATCACACTTACAAGACCATCACTACAATTTAGAGACCTTCGTTTGAAAAATAGACTTCTCTGGAATTCACACCTTGCCTTACCATTTTCATTCTCTTTTGAAATAATAGAAAATCTTTTCTATCACCTGTTTTCGGTGAATTTATCTTCTGATATATGGTCGTTTGTTTGCTCCTTTCGCTTGTTTGGGCTGCAAACCAATATCCTATAAGGGAATAATACGAAAAGAATCAGGGATTTAAAGAATTGAATGCATTGAAAATTTCGTATTCCTACTTCTAGAAAAACATTGACCTATTTTATTTTTGACGAAAGTAAACTTACCAAAGAAAATTATGAAATAAAAATGAAACAACAAATGAGTATATACAATGGGAATTTTGGAAACCAATTATTCCATATAGTGTTTTAAATAACGCCCGTTGACAAGGGAATTCAGGATTTTACCATCCAAATTCTCTAACAGAAACACATTTTTTCCTTCAGGAGTTGTAACCTTGAACAGTATGAACCATATGTGATCGAATTTACCGTGTTTTTCTGAGCCTTTCTTCCTAGCATCCCATTTTAAAACCAAATCTCCAGAGAGAAAATCTCTGTCTTTGGCCTTACGATCGAATAGCGCTTTCATGTCGTCGTGGTATTTCTGCAACCTTTCGTTCACTTCTGCCCTATGTTGTTGGAGTTCAATCAGCTAGTTTATTCTTCTTGTGACTTGATTTGGTTCTTCCTTCTCATATTTCCAAAGTTTCATTACGGGAATCACTAGATTTATAGGTAATACTACGTCGGTCTTGTACACCATTTGGAAAGGATAAGTGTCGATAGACATTTTCATGCCTATCCGATTTGCCCACAAAGTGTATTTCAAATGCACATGCCAAGATTTCTTGTTTTTGCTCAACACTTTCTTAATTATATTGATTAGGCTCTTGTTTGAAGACTCGGCCAGCCCATTTCCCTGGGGGTAATATGTTGTGGAATGCCCAAGCATGATATTGTACTTTTGGAAACAACTGACCATAGCCATAGATTTAAAGGCCTGGGCGTTATCTGTGACTATCTTTTGGGGGAAGCCAAATCTAGACAAAATGTTCTCTTCTAAGAAATCTATTACGACCAAATCCATAGCCCTTCTAGTTGGAATAGCCTCCACCCATTTGGTGAAGTAATCTGTAGCAGTCAGGATCCATCTATGTTGAGCATTAGAATGAGGATTAATTTCTCCTATGAAATCTAATCCCCATTGCTGAAAAGGAGCTTTTGTTTTGACCAGAACCAATGACATCATTGGAAGTTTATGCTTTCCTACGAAAAATTGGCAAGGGTTGCAGGCTCGGACCTTGGCGTTGACGTATGAGAAAAGTTTGGGCCAATAATATCCTTCCCTCTGGATCTTATAAGCTATTTCCCTCCAAGCGTGATCTCCTCCACACACACCTTCGTGAAATTGTCTTATGACCTTCTCTGTTTCTGATTCAACCAAACAAACCAACATGAAGCCAAGTAGGTCCTTCCAATACAATTGTCTTTCGGATATACAATACTTGACCGCATGAAGCTTCAACGTTCTAGCTTTAGATGGGGGTAAGTCACTCGGGCACTTCAAGGTCAATAGGTAGGACACTATGTCTTTGTACCAATATGATGAAGAAAACTTCTCTTCGATTCTGATTTCATTTATTTGTTCATCGAACTTGTTCATGTCCTCACACTCTTCACCTCCCTGTAGGCCATTTATTCTGAGAGCTCTGAAATTTGATTCAGATAAGAGTTTATTCAAAGCTTGTCCCTTTACTAGTATCGTTGGTTTTATCTCCAAGTCAAATTCTTGAATTTTGGCAAGCCACTGTCCTCTTTTTCCATCACTGCCGAACTAAACTAAAATGTCTTTTACGGAGTTGGTGGGTACGTATGCAATTATCTTGGAATGAAACACATAGGTTCTGAAAGCCTTTAACACCTTCACCATAGCATATGCTTGTTTTTCCATTATATCATATATGAGTTCAACATCTCTAAGACTTTTTCTAAAAAAGGATATCGGTTGCTCGAAACCTTCTTCATTTTTCTGGAGGAGTACCGTAGCAAGTGTGTGTTCAGAGGCGAATGAGAAAATAAGAAAATCCTTTAGATAATAAGGGCTTTATAGTACGGATGCCTCAATTATAACCTTCTTTATGTGTGAAAATGATGTTTTAGCTTCTGCTGTCCATTTCACTTCATTGTTTTTCTTTAGCATATCTGTGATCAATTTCACAATTTCAGAAAAGTTTGGAATAAATCTCCTCAAAAAAATTATTTTTCCTAAGAATGATTGAATCTCTTTTACATTCCTAGGGATATTTATTGTGTCTATAGCTTCAACTCTTTTAGGGTCAATTTTAATTCCATATCGAGACATAGTATGGCCCAAAAGTTTACCTTCTTGCATAACAAAGTGAGACTTTTTGGGGTTTAAAGACAAACCAAATCTGCGACATTTCTCAAATGTCTGCTTGAGATGTGTCAGATGATCTTCATCAAATTTAAAAAAAATAGTTAGATCATCAAGATAGATAACCATAAATTTGTCTCTTTCACCAATGAAAGCGATATCCATAGCACGTTGGAAAGTAGCACCTACACTCATTAAACCAAAAAGAATCTTGTCATACATAAATGTACCCCAAGGGGTGGTGAAGGTTGTTTTTTCTTTATTGTGTTCGTTGATGACAATTTGATTGTACCTAGAAAACCCATCAATCATCGACATCCTATTTGCCCCAACTACTTTTTCTAAAATGTGATCCATTTTGGGTAGGGGGTAATTGTCTTTGAGGGAGGACTTATTTAGATTTCTGAAATCGACACACAGTCTAATTTCCCCATTTTTCTTGCTAACCGAGACCAGGTTTGCTACCCAATCAGAGTATCTCAGTAGTATGATTATTTTTGCATCCAAGAGCTTTTTGACTTCCCTTTCGATCACGGGAAATAAAATAAGATTGATTTGTATGAGTTTTTGTCTAAAGGGTTTGACACCAGGCTTCAGGGGTATCTTATGTTCAATCACAGTGGTGTCGTAGGTTATCAGCTCTTCATATGACCAATCAAAAATGTCCTTGTACTTTCTAAGCAACTCTGAGTATTTACTTTTGGTTTATGGGGATATATATTTGGATAGTTTCACCAACCGAGGGTTTTCTTTAGTACCTATGTCATAGTCCTCAACCTCTTTAGGTTGAGGCTGTAGAGTGGATCTTGAAGGGATATCATCTTGATTGAATAATCTTTCCAAGGGAATCAAGCCCTTGGGGATCTAGTTAGTTTTAAGAATGAGCATTTGGTGATTCGTGATTTTATCGTGGAACTCTTGAGGATCCTCCCCTTCCTACATGATCCAAATAGGATTATTTTGGTTTTCTTGGTCAATGTGCATTTCAGCAAGCTCATCTATTGATTCTAAAAATTTGTGAAGTTGTTCATTGTCCTCAAAGACTTTCCAATGTTGTATGTTTTTTGGTATAGAAGGTCGGTGCCTCATTTGTATGTGGTACTTTAGTTTAAACGCGGTGGGAGGTGTGAATGTTGAGGCTACTTTGGCTAACGCATCAGCCTGTTGGTTTTCAATTCTTTGAATGAAATGAATCTTGAGAGAGGAGAAGAAATTGTTGATCAAATCCCAGATGCAATTCCTATAGGACCTCAACCTAGGATGTTTGGCCTAGTACTGTCAGTTTACCTGTTTTATGATTAACTTAGTGTCACCAAAGACTTCGAGGTTTTTAATTTTCATTCTCCTAGCGGCTTCTAACCCTAACACTAAGGCTTCATACTCGCATACATTATTAGTGTGTTCCTCATTCCACTGTAGTCTGTAGAAAAAGGGAATTACGAATTGATTATCGGGAGCCACAAGGAGTGCCCCAACTCCAGCTCTAAAGTAAGATGAAGAACCGTAAAAAAACATCTTCCACACACCAGAGCTATATACATTTTTATTTTTTTCTTTTTCTATTTTCTCCTCTGTACAATTTTCGTCTATACCTACCTCAATATCATCATCAATAGATTAAATACAACTACCTAAATATTGATCAAAAATATATACAGGGTGGTTACTTGGGTTATGTGGATCACCTACCATGAAGGCCAACCTAGTTTCTCTGTATAGATGCGTGTATTGTCCTCCAAAAACTGGAATGGTAGCATATGTCATGTCAAGCTGGAGAGATCCTCCAAGCTTGGCACCCCATGACCTAGATAACAACATACCATATTTCGGAGGGATATCGGCGACCACTATGTCCATAAGAATCCTTTTTGCGGGTATTTCTTCCAGACCTACCACCAGGTCTTTAATCATGCCTATGCATTTGAATTTTCTTCAATCAAATGAATATAAATATCCATAAGGCCTAGTGATTTTGAGACCTAATTTATCCATAATGGCTTTAGGCATCACATTGTGGGATGCTCCAGAATCAAGTATGTAGTTATGGAGTAGGTGGTCAAACAAGGTTAACGTGATATAGAAGGGGGAAACAATGTATCTCGCACCTTCGAAATGTGGACCAAAAACTATGTTCGGCTTGTCATCTTCTAAGTTTATGACATCGTCTTGGCTTTCATCTTCTGAAAAGCTAATCATCTTAGCAATTTGTTTTCTGTATATGGATTTTTTAGCTAGTTCAACAAGTGGGATAGGGATTTTGATTTTGTTTATTTTTTTTTCCAGACTAAAATTTCCTAGGGCCTTGTTGCTCTCTATGTTTGGTGCCTCCATTCCTTTCTTTTCAGCTTTTATTTGTGATGTAGATTTGGTTTCATTCATAGGGACTTGTGTTTTCATGGTGGGTGTTCCTACTGACTTTGACTTGACAGGTTGCATGTCAACAGTGTGGGTTTTTGCAGTCTGTTTCTCAGCAACCTTTGGAGCCACTTCATCAATTTCGCCCTAGGAAAGATCTTTTTTGTTGGGGCGGTTGGAAGATTCTTGTTCCTAGGTCATAGATTGTATTTCTCATGTAGTTCGGCTATAATATCATCTGTGATACCCTGATAGGTCAAATCTTCAGAAGTATCATTGCTAACATCATCTTCCGATCTAATTTCTTTATTTAAAGAGTTTTCGTAATCTTGTCTTGATAAATAAGGTGATTTACTATCATCGCCAAGATTATTTATATCCTCATCTAAATCTTCAAAATCTTCTAGATCATCTTATCCAATGAAGTTTTCACTTTTGAAGGGGGTTGGGATTTTTTGGTCCTCATTCTTAATTGTTTGTTGTGGGGCCTGAGGATCAGGATTCCTTATGAAATCCTTTCTAGGAAAATGATCCTTTTTTTATTAATCTAGTTCCATTTTTTAGATCTTATTTGACAATTATCTAATTACCTTAGCCATATCGTCTATTTTATCTCCCGAGGATTTCCCCGATCCTAAGGATCCACCTTGTTCTTTGAATTTCCTATTTTCTTTGTTCCCGGATTCTATTTTTTCTTTTAACTTCCCTGATGCCATCATGTTCGATTTTATTTCTAGAGCATCATCTTGCATTTTCGTGAGATCTGCTGATCTCCTTTCTCTCAATAATAGAGAAAAATCAGGATCAGAGGCTCCAGCGAAAGTCACCTTTGCTACGGGTGAGAAGGTTTGACCTTGATCGAGATTTTATTATACAACTTGTTAAAACTTTGTGTGAACTTGAGAACTGATTCTGAGTTTTTCTTTCTAAGCGCTCCAAATTCTGTTAGGTAATAAAGGTGGTCTCTCCTTTCCCCCCATTGTCTGATAAAAGAACTTTCAAGTTCTTCATAAGACCTTAGAGATCCTGTTGCTAAGCCTCGGAACCAGGTCCTCACCTGTCCTTCTAAAGTCTGAATGAGGAGTCTAGAATAGACATCTTCATGTTTGATTCCAAGGATGTCGGCAAATTGGTCAAAGAAATTTATGTGTTATTGAGCGGTTAAATATCCTTCCCCTGTAAATTTGGGAAGGTTTTTCATATAATTTTCGAGAAGATCATGTAGGGGAACTGGTGCTTGGATGCCTGCTGGTCCTCCTGGGGCACCACCCCCAGCTCCTACACCTTCGTGTGTAGCCATTGATGGATTTGAAGCTGAAGCTCAAAGTGTGTGAGGAAAAGGAACACAAAATTTTAGGGTATATACTTCAAGAAAAGAGAACGTATCATTTGAAAGGGGAAGTGAGACAGATCTCTCAAGTGTTTCCTTAACGTTCAACTGCGTAAAATTAGGCTGACAAATAGTACGTATGAGTGAAATGAATTGTTTAAGGGATCTTCGTGATTTAAAAATCTTTTTTGGATCAGAGACTTGCGAGGTCTTCTTGTCGTTTGAGTTCTTTCTGGTGTTCTTTTGGATAATAGCCAACTTAGTTATCGTGGAGTCGCCAAGTGAAAAATAAAGGTAGCCTTAGAAGGTTTTCTATCTTTGTTCACTATCAAAGAAAGAAAGTGTCACTGTCGTTCTTCCTAGGGAAAAGTTATGTTTCTTTGTTCCCCGACAACGGTGCCAAAAATATGTTGTTCTTGAGTTTATACTTTAAGGCTCTAAAGTATACCATCAAGGCATTTGAAAAGATCAAGAGAATTAAGAGGTAAGAATCAATTGTGAAAGATAAATCATAGTTGGTTTCTCAACTATCTCTATCTAGCTTCCCATTGTTCTTGGATGATGATATCTCTCTTGATAACTGCCCATGAGCATTATAATTAAACCCGGGTAGTTGTTGTTTGCAAGATAGTGTTAAATAAGTTCAAAGAAATGCTAGTTTGATCTTGAAGGCCAGGTTCTATGTTAGGCTATCTATTATTTCAGACAGTCATGGAGAGTAAAATTTTATTAAATTATAAAATGTTTAAAGATTTTTTGTTTCAGTTTTGAGGGATGAAATATAAAAGAATTTTTGGAACTTAAAATAATATACAATAACACTAGAGGTTGTTTCCTGTACTTGAAGTAATTTGAGAATAGTAAAATAATAACAAAGTAACGCTATCGAAAAATATGAGGCTTTAATCATGAAATAATCTCATATCATAACATAAGAAGAAGAGAAAAAAGAGATTTCAAATGAAGTATAAGATATAACCATCCAAATGACCTATAGGTCTTGAAACTGCTCATAAAAATCAAAGAGGAAAAACTTTAAATGATTAGATAATCAAATAAATTCAAACTATAATAGAAGTTTAAGTTAAATTATAGTTGATCATTCATTAGAAAGACATGAAAAGAAAGATGTTGAAAGATATTGAGAACATAGTGAAGGACCACATAGCTTCAAGTTGACAGAATTCATAATCTCTTCTGCATGATCTATATCACTGTAAATTGGAAAACTTCTAATACATTTGGCTCCCAAAAACAAAAAACCACTTCTCAATCTTGTGAAATTATATTTATACATGATCACCAAACTTTTGTTTTATGTTGGTAATTAACTAACTTCGAAATACTAACGGTTACATGAAAGTGAAATATTGAACCATTTATATCTTCTTTGATTAATTTCGATGATGAAATTTTCAAAATAATATTTATGTCTTCGTTGATGAACTTCCTTCTTCTATTTTAAGACAATGAATACATTTCCCAAGAAACTGCACCAAAACTCTGGGGGCTTCTGGAATATATTTCACCTCAAATAGGAAGAAATTTATTTTTTAGTTCAGGCAGACGGTCTTCGATTATCTTTCTCACGAACTTAATAGTTTGTAACTTTAAGTTCAGAATCATTATCCATTTGTCAATTTGAGTGACATTGATTACCTTTATTTTTGGGATCTCTACCTGAATTTCTTCCAGATCCTCCTTGAATTGTAACTGATGCTTACCAATGTTAATTTCTCCTAACAACCATGGACAATTGTTTCTTCCAATGTTCAATGAAGCTTTCTCTAAAAGGTCAAAAATTCCTTGGCAGTTGTCATTAACTTCTCTGGTTATTTTCTTGTTTTCTGCGATGTTTTCCTCCCACACCTTAAGTATTATATCACCTTTAATATGCTCTAAAACATATAGCTTTTGAGTCTCTCCAACTTCCTCTTTTGTTGAAAGAGCCACTGCTTTTTGAAAAGTTGTTCTGGCTACTTTCACTTCTCTCTCTTTCAGGAGAATACTCTCCAAGGATTTACTTGCTTTATGAAAGTAATTCTAAATAAATTCCATCTTAAAGAACACTCTCTATTGCTCTTTTTCTATTTTTGTATGTATTTCCAACACCTGGGCTTGGAAGATTTCAACCTCTACCACTTGATTTTGAATGGAATTAATCTTATTTTGTAATTGCCTATTCATTTCTTCTTCCTGTAGGACCTCTGCTTGACTGACCTGTATCTTCATGTTTGCTTCATCTAAGCTTTCTTTTAGTTTTTGAATCTCTTGAATGTCATTGAATCTGGCTCGTTCTAACCCTTGTTTATCTCCCGAATGATACTTCTTTCAGTCTCTTTTAATTGACTTTGTAGCTAAGCTATCATATGATCTTTCTGTTGCAACATAGTTCTCAAATTACCCATAGAGTATAAATTTGTCGATGCTAGGGCTCCCATTGTGCCTACTATTTCTGTAGCAAATTTCCCCTCTTCAAGTTTTTGTCCATATACAATGATATTGTGATTTTTTATCATCATGTCTCCTCTTGGATGCATTTCCTGTTTCAGGATAGCCTTCCTCTTTTTACTGAAAAAATAATCGGATGAAGGAATTTCGTCCCTAGAAATAGGTTCGAGATCACTAGCATATAGAGCTCCCATTTGGGGGGTTCCATAGGTAGACTTCAATGGGGTCAAAGAGGTAATAAGACTTCCAAGCTCCGTTGATGTTGTTCCTCCTACTTTTTTGGAAAAATCCTCAGGGATTTCTGGAGATGTTACCTACTCCTTTCCTTTCCCTGACTCTGATTTCTCTGTCTGAGGAGCTTTTATTTTTTGTGAAGGCATTTCAATCTCCTTCATATTTCCCTTTGTATTTTCTTTATCATGTGCATATGTTTCAAAACCTGGGGGAGGCCCTTCCTTCTCTGGAGGGGGTGTCATGGATTCACCCTGCAAAATCTTTGGCAAACAACTTCGCCTGTGACTTTGGAAGGACATGAAACCAGTCTGTAAGTCGGGTGATAAGGTCCATACCCTGTTGAATACCTCCTCATAGGATTTAACCTCTTTGAATATATCATCATAAACAAACTTTTCATGTTCATAAGATTTCATATTGCAGTGCATCAAATGTCTGTTCACTAGCTGATAAGGGTCATGTTTTTTATGTTCGATATTTACCAGTTTAACTTTTTCTAGGGCTTCGACTTCCACTTTAGAATGGCCTAGGTTTAGCAATAAAAATTTCCTGATATGTATAGGGAAGGTTGGCCATGAATTCTTTTGAGTTTCCTTTAGCTCTATTGCAATACCACCTTTCACGATTTGGTGTGCTACCTCCCTCAATACTAGTCTGTTCGGGAGGAATTTCAGAAGCGTATGAGGGGGGATTGAGCACCCATAAACCCTAATGTAAGAGAAGTTTTCATCAATGAACCATTCGTGTTAAGAACCAAACATCAATATAGCATAGAAAAACCTTAGGAAAAGTACTCAACACCTTGAAAAAGAGATAATTTCAGATAATAAGCCTCATCGAGTGGGCAACCTCCTTTTACCCCACTTAAATGTTCAAGTACAACATGATTCAAAATGAAAATGTCTCCTTGGTATATATAGCAGACTAGGAGGTATAATTACAACTAATGCTCTAAAGACGACATAAATAAAATAACATTACTAATATAATATGCCCCAATTAAGGGGTAATGAGCCAATATTAGGGCTTAACATGCCCCTCCCCTTGAGACAAGTGTTGTCCACAACGCTTGAGTAACTCTGGATGCTTTTGTATAAAAGACTCATGTAATGATCCCAAGGCAAATTCTTTCTTGGAATCACTAAATACTACTAATTTATTGAGTTATTAAGTGCATACAAGATTCATCAACACATGGCGATCACAATATATTCAAGATGTAGAAGCACAAGCAAAGATCTGACTTTTTTATTATGAGTAATGTAAGATCAATACAATAGATGGTCGATCTGGCATAAACCTCAGATGGTCATACAAGAAATAGATATGAGCTGCTACAAAATGCTCCCGACAATACAAAATAAGCCTCCAAAGGCTGGATATACAATGAAGACTAAATCAAGCAGATCTGAGCCGCATTAATGCTGAACCTCCAAGCTGGAAAGTGCCACGTCCTGCTAGAATGTTGAAGCCCTGAATAATTCTACCCTACTACCAAAAGTGTCCAATCATCCCGAAAAATATGCCAAATGATAGATCAGGCAACTGTAAGGAAAACCCAGATGTCCAAATTTCCAAATCCACTCTCAAACCCCGTAGATCTGAATTCTTCACTGAATGGTGTGCCCTACTGGATGAGTGAAACCCTAGCTGGTTTGACCCTAATGAAGGAGGCCTCCAATTTCTCTAAAACTCTCCAAAAATATAGATCGGGCTATGGGAATCATGTGGGAGAAGTTTCGGGCTCAGATCTCAAGCAAATCTCCCTAGATTTGAGTTTTACTGAATCACAGGATGTCCCCTATGGCTCCACGACGTCCTAATCTACAGAAAAATATAGAATGATGATAACCCTCCAGAAAATCCCTCAAACTGATGGTCCTGCCCCTGCAAACAAAACCCAACTGTTGGAATGGCGCTAGGCCCTCAAGATAAGCTGGATCGAACCTCCCTCGATAAACTGGCCCTGAGACTAGAATGGTGTGGAGGAGTCTTTCATCCCCGAGACCAAGCTGTGGAACAAGGTGAGTGGATATTTCACCACTGAGTTTCTCACAAGGGTTTTTACAGCAAAACCCCCAAAATGAATGCTCAAGAACAATAGAAAATGCTAATCCAAAACCAGAATGAGTAATAGGTGCACCGCATCCTCTTACTTATAATTTTCCTTCTAATTCTCTGTTGAGTTAGGTTAACTCCTAGGGTTAATCTTCTATTCTTCTATTGAGTTATATTTTACTCCTTTCCTTTTCCTTTCTTAAGTCAACTTAAAATTATAACTTTTAACTTCTTGACTTTTCCCCCCTTCAGTGTGAGACTATGACCTAGTGGGGGTGCTCGGGCCACTGAGTCTCCTCATTACCTCTCTAAGAGGTGGGGGACATTACAGTCTCCCCTGCTTGAAATTTATTGTCCTCAAGAAATTCCAAACCTGCTTCTCTAACCACGTGCTCCTGCTCCCAAGTGGCATCCTCAATGGGTAAATCCTTCCACCTGATCAGATACTCCTTGATGCTTCGGTTCCAGAGCCTCTTCTCTCGGACTTCTAACACCTCCTCTGGAATCAAAACAAGTTTTCCGTCCTCATCCATGGGAGGTAATGCCTCAATAGGCTCGACATGTTGACCGAGGGCTTTCTTAAGGAATGAGAGATGGAGGAAGTTGTGAATTTTTCTACCCTGTGGAAGCTCCATCTCATAAGCTATTTCCCCTATCCTCCTGCTGACTCTGTAAGGTCCAAAGAAATGTGGTTGCAGTTTCTCCGCTCCGCTTCTTTTAATGGAGGCATGCATGCATGGTTGAAACCTCAAATAGAATAAATCACCAACCTCAAAGGTATGATCAACTCTATGCTTGTCTACTTGGACCTTTTGTTGGTTTTGTGCCCTCTGTAAATGATCCTTCAATTCCCTGAGAATGTCTTGGCTTTGTTGTATCCAATCCTGTACCATCGGAGCCCTACTGTCACCAAATGCAATCTCCACAAATGATAAAGGATCATAGCTATATAAATCTCTGAAGGGTGACATGCCAATGTACATATGTTGGGTGGTGTTGTAGAAATATTCTCCCAAATGTAACCATCTGACCCATGCTTTCTGTTGTCCTGCTACGTAGTTTCTGAGATAACCTTCCACCCATTTGTTGACTATCTCAGTCTGACCATCCATATAAGGGTGATATCTAGTACTAGGAGTCAATGATGTACCCACTAATTTGAACAAATCCTGCCAAAATGTACTCATGACTATGTTGTCCCTGTCACTGATGATGGTTTTGGGTAGGCCGTGTATTCTGAACACCTCTCTGAAAAATAATTCGGCCACCTGTGCTGCACTGAAGTCTATGGCTATGGGAAAAAAGTGTGCAAACTTCGTCAACTTGTCTACCACCACAAAAATGAAATATTTCCCCTGTGCTCTGGGCAACCCGGTGATGAAATCCATGGATATACTTTCCCACTTGTGCTCTGGAATAGGTAAGGGCTGCAACAGTCCTGCAGGGTGCGTGTGCTCATCCGTGTTTTCTTGGCATGTAGTGCATTCTTTGACATTCTTCATCACATCTTCCTTGAGGCCCTTCCATGAAAACCTTTCTCTCACCTTCCTGTATGTCTTACTGATGCCCTGATGCCCCGCTACTGGTGATTTATGACATGCATGCAGGATCTTAGCTTTGAGAGTTGATCCAGGAACTAAAAAGATATGACCTTTGTAATAGATGAGGTCATTTACCACCCTGAAGTTGTCATCTTGTATTTTCCTATCAAACAATTGACAAGCGAACTGATCCTTTGCATATTCCACTATCAAGTGTTCCTTCCAGTCGACTGACATACCAGACATGGCAAAAATGGATGGCCTTCTGGATAATGCATCGGCCACTGCGTTGTTCTTTCCTTTGACGAATTCAATGTCAAATTCGTAGGCTTGTATTTTGCTTACCAATTTTTGTTGTCTTTCATTCAAATCCTTCTGTTCCAATAGATATTTAGGACTATTATGGTCTGATTTGACCACAAACCTTGCACCTACCAAATATTGCCTGAATTTGGCTAGTGGATGCATGATAGCCAACATTTCTTTGTTGTAAATGTTGTAAAGTAGTTCATGCCCCCTGAGTTTCTGGCTTTCATAGGCAAGGGGGTTCCTGTTCTGCATCAACATGGCCCCTATTCCTTCCCCCGAGGCATCACACTCCAAAATGAAGGGTATGTCGAAATCAGGAAGAGCTAGAACTGGGCAGGTGCTCATGACCTCTTTCATTTTCTCCATCGTGACTTGGGCCTCATCATTCCATTTGAAGGACCCCTTTTTGGTCAGGTCAGTCAAGGGTGCGCACAATTGA
>ML781639.1:651649-666352 GCA_009831015.1 Picea engelmannii | reverse complement strand
GAATAAGGGGAGGAACATTCGATATTAGGAGGCAGTTGTGCTCGAATTCTTGTTTTCATCAACAGATCCCTGATCTATGGAGAAGGTTCCCAACTGGTTCTAAACATAACCCAAGAGGTTAAGCTCCTCTTAACCTATATAAATAGGCTCTATGATGGTGGAAAGGGGGAAGAAATAATTGAACATATGAAACTTATGATCCTGGAGGAAACTGACAGTCAGCCAAATGAGAGTAATCAGTGAAGCTGCTGTTATCCAGGTTGTGGATCTTTCAGGAAAGGGTTAGACGAAGAGGACTTGACGAAGCTATCGCATTCGCATCTACGATTGTAAGTACTGTTGTCGTTATTCTCATTAATATGACACGCTTGGCCTGTTTATTTCTAGTTTGTGTCTGATGTTACATGAACTTATCACTTAGTGATAGATCTGTTTTCAATCTAATGTCAATAGAGTAGGAAGTGGTCGTATCTTGTTTTGTCCACAGAGCTCGGCGAGGAGCAAAAGATTGGAGCGCAACTTGGAGCGTGCAGGGACAAATGTCGATTAAAAGGTACTCCTGTTATCTTTCCTTCTCATGCATTAGTTTAGATAGATTTGAAAGGAAGTCAGTGTCAGCTCCTCTTAACATTTAAAGATATTTTCATGATTGATTGAGCATATTAGAAGACATTTAAAAGTTTTGCATTACATCAGGATTTGATTGAGAAAAGAATTGTTTGAAGGCACTCCGTAGTTGTGCTTGTTAGTGAAAGAACTCTCTCTCTCCCTTAGCTAGATGTTCATCGAAAGGAAAACGACTGTTTATCATGATCGATACATTATTTGGGTCTGAATCATAATTCCATTTGTTTCACTTCCATGCACCCCTTTGCGTAAAGAACAACCGTAAAAATCAACGCCAATTAAAATTTATCTAGAACTTTTTCTTTGCTAGAATCCTCCACCAACAGTAGAATAGGTGTAGTACTTTGGATTAGGCTGTGAGAATAACTATCCAAAGTGTTCAAAACAAACATTAGCATCCTAAGTTAGGGAGAGTAAATCTAGTTATCGTATAAGTCTGCCTAGGATCCCCCTCTCACACAGGGGTTACGCACGAGGTTGCATTCGGGTAAGCTATAGGGACTAACCCTCCGTGGTTTAACTGATTGTGGTGGTCGGATCGTATTATGGGGGTCACTTTGAGGTAAATCCACAATAACTGCGTGGAAGCATCTTAGTTGATTTCGGGCTTGATACCCTGCCCATACGTTCGGATTGAACTGTCGACTGTTCCTGCCCAGGGGCTGACTGCGAATTGGTAACCTTAGAGGCCATAATATTTAGGTTCTTACACAAGGTGATGGTGATGGGAAGTCTCATTGTACCTGGAACAGACATTGGTCAAACTCACTCGGGCTCCTTGGAGGGTAAATCCATAATTACTGCATGGAATCTTGCACCAAGGCGTAATTCCGTTAAGCAGGTCACCATTGTAACTGTTCCACCCTATCCCCACCCCTTCTGGAATTGATCACGCGACATTGGATTTCATCACCAACTAGGATGGTCATCAAAAGAAGGTCTTGTTTGCTTGGTTGTGATTCTTAGAGTTTTTAGCGTGTGTTGTTTCTTTTCGCTAGTTGGCCATAGATTTCTTTCGTCGACTCTTTTCCACCAACATCGACCCTCCACGACGCTCATGGAGGCTACAGGGACTTCCTCAAGAAAATATGGAAGGAGACACCCCTTTACCCACTCATTCTATGGAGCAATCTCCTCAACAGAGCGAGGTTCAAAACACCACCATTGCCCAGAAAGAAGTTCCCATCCCTTTGGAGAATTTTAGAATTGTCTCGGAATCCCCGGAAGCTTATCGCATTCCGGAGGGATACGAACGACAGATCCTACACCTAAATTCCACTGGAGAATTTGTTGTCATAAACCCTTCTAATGTTCCGGAAGGGTCTCCTCAAAACACTTTACCCAACGACCCTTTTTGGACTGAGAACATTGTTCGGAGTCCACCACGCTTGGTACAAGATATTTATGGAACAGGAGAAGGCACTGACGCATCTTTCTCCTACACTGTACCCCCAAATCACTTTACCGGTACTACCACTCTTACAGCAACACCAACCGTTGGTCTGAATTTACCATTCGTTGGCCTGAGACCTACTATTCTCCTCCAGATAGCCCATTTGACAATGGCCCCGCACATCCCAACCTTCCCTGCCGATAATGCGGTAATTAATCAAACCCCGATTGGCACACCTGTAACACCAAGACCAAATCTCCCTTTTGGATTTAGGGCACTGAACGCATCTGCCACTACCACTGCCCAAACCACTACTCAAATCATATCGGGAAGTTCCATACCTATCCAACAACCCGGAGGGACTGTCCTTGGTGGATCTAACCCAATCGGCAACACTGGTCAATCTTTTACATCTTGCCCACAAATCCCGGGAACTCTTCCTCAATATGGGGGGAATCCTCCCACCGGAGGACACATTCTATTCGGGGGGCACCCTCATGCTTGGGGGTAACCTCAAGCCAGAGTCCAACATCAACCACAAGGACAAAATGTGTCCGTCGCACCCAATCCGTGGAGCATCCCTTTTCAAGGAAATCTGCATGCCTCCACGGGGCAAAATGTGTCCGTCCCACCCAATTCGTGGAGCATCCCTTTTCAAGGAAATCCGCATGCCTCCACGGGGAAAAATGTGTCCGTCGCACCCAATCCGTGGAGCATCCCTCTTCAAGGAAATCCGCATGCCTCCACAGGAAAAAATGCGCCCACCGCACCTAACCCGTGGAGCGTACCCTTTCAAGGAAACCCACATGCCTCCATGGGGAAAAACGTTCAGACTTCGCAACAACCCCCTCATGGACAAATGACCAACCCAACATATAACCCACAAAACCCATCCGGTTATCCTCCGCTCGCAAACACTTCTCAAAACGTCTCAAATCCTATGTACCTCGGTCAAAACCAACCTCACATGAGAGGGCCCATGAGTTATAATTATCCACATAACCCATATTGGGCCCCACTGGTGTTCCTCTGCCGCACCAGCATTACCCACAGGTTAACCGAAAACTACCTTTTTTATCCACCCTGGACCTTCTAGACTTGTCTCGGTTAACGAATGATCCCATTCATCATTCTTCGGTTTGGCCAGCGATTCCGGCAAAGCTCCCTTCTGATATCCCAAAATTCGACGGAAAATCTGGAGAAGACCCAAACAACCACGTGATGACCTTCCATTTGTGGTGCTCATCCAACTCCCTCATGGACGATTCTATTCATTTGCGTCTTTTCCAACGGACACTTACGGGTTCCGCAGCAAAATGGTATATTGAATTACCACGCGCATATTTTTACGACTTCAACTCCCTCGCCATGTCCTTCCTCACACACTTCCAACTTCCCATCCGATATGAGACGGGTACTGAACTATTAACCTCTCTTCATCAGACAACTTTCATACACATCTCCGATCATATCCATGAATGGAGAAGACGACAAAGTCTAATCAAAGCGCTCATCCCTGACCAATTATTAGCGGAATGGTTCACGAAATAATTATTACCCAAGATCGCTCGTGATGTTTCCATGGGCAGCGTGGTCACCGAGGAAGAAGCCATCGCTCGAGCTCAATACTTAGACTTAGTCTATTCACAATCCAGTATTCTGTACGAGTTGATACCAAACGCTACCCGTCCCAATAACGATCCATCCAAACCACCGACTGCTTCGCATGCGGATGGAGTTATTGGTTCCGTCAAAACTCAATCTACTACTTCGTCTACTGGAACAATCCAGCGGACCACTTCCATGGCCGCCCCCAGTTCGACTGCACCCTCTTCTACCCCCACCCAAACTCAAGTCTTTGATGTGAATATGGTCCAATCAACCCCTTCACAACAACTCGGGGGCAAGAAGAAAGAGAGAAACAAAACAAAGAAGAACAATAACAACGAACAACCCAAGACCCAACCACAAACCCCTGCTACTGGAAAACAACCACAGCGAAAACCAAAATTCCCATGTCTCATTTGCGGTGACGATCACTCCACTCGAGACTGCCCACATCGCGATGAAGTGACTAAATTTTTTAAGGGAAATTCGCAACCCGCTGTGCTCACTCAGCCATTTCCGCAACAACAATATTTGGTTGCACAAACCCCCACGCCAGGGGGCAGTTCCAACCAACCCCATGATGAGGCCTCGACAAGCGCACACATTTACATGTTTAACGGGGTTAATCTAACCACTCATTCTGCGACATACGACACGCCAGCTAAACCCGACAAGTCGAAGACTGCTAATGGTTCTTCGCCAGATCCTTTACCACCTTCTGTTAATCCTCCATCTGTCATCCCTCCATCCGGGCCACTTCAGATTGAGAAATCCTCTTTTGAATCCATCTTACGCCCTCCTAAGAGCACCATCCGGAAATCCACTTTCAATCCTAATTCACAGACTGCCCAAAACTACAATATTGTAGAAGATTTGGCCCAAGCCCCGTGTGCCATGTCCGCGTTGGAAGTTATACAACACTGTCCTAATCAACGTAGGATGCTCTTAGCTTCCATTGGCGCTTTCGATCCCGAGTCATCAAACTACATCACATTTAAACTGGATGACCATCAACCGCGACTCTCCCACCAGCTAGCTTTCCAAATCGACGTTGGTGTCCACAATCAACAAATTCATCGAACTATCCTGGATGAGGGAGCCTCTACCTATGTCATGTCTCTAACCTGCTGGAAAGGTTTGAAATCACCTGCCCTTAACAAATCCCCTATCATGTTATGTGTCTTCAATGGATGAGGTTTCCATCCTCACGGATTACTACAATCCCTTGCCATTCAATTGGGCGGTAAAACTGTTACTGTTGATGTCGAGGTGGTCGATGCTCCCCTCGATTACAACCTATTACTCAGAAGAAGTTGGTTTTACGCGATGACCGCCGTCGCCTCATCGATGTTTCGATGCGTGCAATTCCCCCATCAAGGTAAAATTGTTACCATCGATCAGCTCGATTTTTGCACACCCGACGCTCGCATCCCTGCTACCAACAACATTCCCTTTCTAGGAGACCACCTGGTTACGTATGAAAGCGTTGGTGTTGTCTTATTAAACTATTCTAGCCTTATGGGTACTTTCCCTACACCACTTCCACCTACTGCACACCACATTGTTTTCGTCAATATGATCTCGACTATGCCTTATCAATCCCTGGAATCATCAGATCCTTGGATTGTACCTAGTCCTTTAGAATTCGATGGGCTCAGCGCCACCATGCAACTCAGCCCAGCCGAGGCTGCATACGTAGCCATTCAATATGCTTCTCCCTCTTCAAACAATTCACATTTATTGGCACCCGATACTTATTCGGTGCCCTCGTGGTTAGATTCCCTATCATCCGCCATCGATTACATTTCCCAGATTTTTCCTTCGGATGAATCTATTATGGAAATGTTGAACATTGATGATTTTCCCTGGGATGAAAACCACTATCGATCCTCTTTTCTTCCACCATTGGAAGAAGTGCAAGACATACGATCTGTCTTCCCCCCTGATGTTTCCGACGCTCCACAATCTCCTATCCTTACTCAAGATACTTTCTCTGAGGGGAACATGGGTAACATCTCTACTACAATCATGATTGACATTTCAGTCAATGAAGGTGTCGTGGACAACATTAATCTTGGTGCTAATTGCACTCCCGCCGAAGTGGTTTCTTACATCGCTTTGTTCAAGGAATTCTGCGATGTCTTCGCATGGAGTTACGAGGAAATGCCAGGGATCGATCCTTCGATCATTAGACATGAAATCAAGACTTACCCTGACGCAAAACCGGTTCGACAGAAACTCCGCCCGGTTCACCCTAAGAAACTGGCAGATATAAAGGCAGAAGTTGAAAAACTTCTAAAATCTGGCTTCATCTACCCTGTCCCTTTGACGGAATGGGTCTCGAACCTCGTTCCGGTTGCCAAGAAACAAGGGACCATCCGTGTTTGCATAGATTATCATGACCTCAACAAAGCTTGTCCCAAGGACAACTACCCTACACCTTTGATCGATCAAATCATCGATAATTACGCGGGAAGCATGATCTTCTCTTTCATGGATGGCTTTTCTGGATACAACCAGATTGAAATCTTACCTGCTGATCAACATAAGACAACCTTCATCTGCCCTTGGGGGACTTTCACTTACCGAAAGCTACCGTTTGGCCTTAAAACTGCTGGTGCCACTTTCCAGTGGGCCATGTCCTACGCTTTCCACGACATCAAACATATCGCGGAACCTTACCTCGATGATCTACCTGCCCACTCATCCAACTGACCCGATCAGATTGGTCACTTGCAGGCAATTTTTCTTCGATGTCGCTTCTATCGTATTCGTCTAAACCCACATAAATGCATCTTCGCTATCGAATCCAGCCAACTCCTCAGTTTCATCATCTCCAAAGATGGGATCAGGGTGGATCCCTTAAATATCAAGGCCATTCTAGCCTTACCCCCACCCACCAACTTAACCCAACTTCAAAGTTTGCAAGGCAAAGCAAACTTTCTTCGTCGTTT
The DNA here is from genome assembly GCA_009831015.1 of Picea engelmannii. Taxonomy (NCBI): domain Eukaryota; kingdom Viridiplantae; phylum Streptophyta; class Pinopsida; order Pinales; family Pinaceae; genus Picea; species Picea engelmannii. The sequence continues at coordinate 659,770 of ML781639.1, read as the reverse complement.
CATCTGCAATTATGCCGAGATCACTAAAGGATTTATGCGGCTACTGCAAAAGAATGTCCCTTTCATCTGGGATGACACTGCCCAATGGTCATTCGACGCTCTCAAGCATGATTTGACCCATGCTTCTTTGTTACATCCTCCCGAATATACAAAGGATTATATCCTTTACTTGGCCGCTTCTACTTCCACCATTGCGATGGTGTTAGTCCAAGAAGACTCTAATGGCGAAGAACACGTGATTTATTATCTGAGCAAAAGTCTATCCGGACCCGAACTCAGATATTCTCATGTTGAGAAACTGGCCATGCCAGTCGTTATTGTTGTCCAAAGATTCCGCGATTACATACTATTATGCACCACCACGGTAATCGCAGACTCTAACCCCATGTACCACGTCTTGACGCGTCAAGTACTTGGGGGAAAATATTCGAAATGTATCGTTATTCTTCAAGAATTCGATCTCGAGTTTACAAAGGCTAAAGCTAAAAAATCCCTGGTGTTTTCCGAGCTCATTTATGCTCTCCCTTGTGCCGATGAAAACATTGAACCTAGAGATTCTCTCCCTGATGAATCTCTCTTCCTCATCAGCACTTTTGATCCTTGGTACGGAGACATCCTCCTCTACCTTCAAACTCAACGTTTTCAGCCCAACATCTCTCGCGAAGAACGTCGACGCATCCATCACCACTCTCGCCATTATCTCATCCTCGGCGACACTCTGTATCGCCGTGGCATTGACACCATTCTCTGGCGATGCCTGGTTCACGAAGAGGCTGAACGCGTTTTGAATGATTACCACCTTGGAGCTTGTGGCGGTCACCTTTCCGGGATGGCCACAGCCCAAAAAATCCTACGTGCGGGTTACTTTTGGCCCTCGATCTTCAAAGATTGCATCGAGGCTGTCAAAAAATGCCCACCCTGCCAAATCTTTAACAAGAAGGCATGCACCCACCCCACTGCACTGCACCCCATTATTGCCATCGACCCCTTTTCAAAATGGGGGATCGATTTCATGCAGTGTAAGCCTACCTCAGCCGGGGGGCACGGTTACATCATCGTCGCCGTCGACTATTTCACAAAATGGGTTGAGGCTATGCCTACCTTCCTGAACGATGGTCGTACTGTAACTCTATTCCTCTTCAACCACATCATTACTCGTTTTGGCGTACCACATGCCATTGTCACCGACCATGGTGCACACTTCAAAAACCAGATGATGAGTGAGTTACATGTCAAATTGGGTTTTCGCTATGAAAACTCATCCCCTTACTACCCTCAAGTGAACGGGCAAGTAGAAGCTATCAAAAAAGTCCTAAAAACCATGATCCAACGCATGGTAGGGGAAAACAAGACATCGTGGCATTTTTAGCTATTTTCCGCTCTCTGGGCCTATCGCACATCTGTGAAAACCGCAAATGGATTCACTCCTTTCCAGTTGGTCTATGGCATTGAGGCCGTCCTACCAATCGAGTGTGAAATTCCATCACTCAAGTTGAAACTAGAACTCCTGCCCCATACTTATGCAGAAGAAGAACGATTCTTGTATCTATCCAAGATGGACGAAACACACCGTGATGCTGCTCTCGTTAATGAGGCACATTAGAAACGAATTAAGAGTCAATATGACAAATCTGTCCAACCTCGAGCCTTTGCAGAAGGAGACTTAGTCCTCGTTTATGACCAAGCACACGATAAATTGGGAACAGGAGAGTTAGAACCTATGTGGCACGGTCCTTACATCGTGAAGTGTGTTTTACACAGAGGTGCTTATGAACTAGTAGACCATGATGGAATTTCCCTAGGAGATCCCCGAAACGGGCTTTACCTTAAAAAGTACTATGCCTAAATCACCTAGCATCTGTACTTTGTACATTATTGTATTTTAGTTTGGTGTGTCTTTTCTTTCGCGTGCTCGAGTCTTTACCGTTGCCACTCATGACTGTGCCTGTGTTTTCATGTGCAGATGACGTCTGCCTTTCCTATCTTTTTTGGGTTCACGGATGGTCCCAGCCGACATACCTGGAACATTGCCTTAGCAGCATGGGTTATTTATCATTTTGACGAGGTGGTGAGTTTAGGAGGCATCTGTTTAGGACCAACAACCAACAATATGGCAGAATATCACGTTGTCATTGGATTGTTGACACAAGCCTCCTCCCTAGGTATCTCTCGTATCATTATTTACTTAGACTCCCAATTCGTGGTTTATCAACTCAACCGCATCTACGCTATCCGCAGTCCTATCCTGCTAAGCCTACACTTTCAAGTTCGTCGTCTTGAACAAATGTTTGGTTACATTGAATATAGACATATTCCAAGAGAACTTAATAGTGTTTTGGATTCGTTAGCCAATTATATCATGGATCAGTATTTAGCCCACAGATAAGATTCAAGGAAAGAAAAAACTGTACATTACATGCAAATTAAAACACAGCACAGACATCATCATGTACAAATAATCGGCATCATAAAANTTTGCATTACATCAAAAAGTCTGTAAGAGAGAAAAATATTGGGTCCATCCACCCATACAATATTGCCTGACAAGTTATACAAAAATATGATCATGGGGAGACTCTAATCTCCCCGCGCCACATTGTGCTGCGAGTAACATAAAACTGCGCATACTACACGCCTCAACAGAGAATTGACATTCTCTAGAACCCCTATAGTGTGTCGCTGTAGATGCAAAGGCATGTCCCCCCTCCGCAGAGGAGGGATACCCATCGTAAGGCCTTGGAGGTTCCTCTCAACCTCCAGGAGGCCCACCACCGGTACTGCTGGGTCTGCTACAGCTGGGGCGCCGCCACGACGTCCTGGCACTGGTATATCCACTGGGCACATTGATCCCTTGTCTGCATGTTGAAAACAAAACATCTGTTAAAACTCTCTTACATACCCAAAAAAAAATATATATACATCAAAAACTTAAAAAACAAAACTGGACAAGGAATGGCTTAGTCTCTTACCTGATTCGTCCCAATATTCCCCCGCGTGTAAAATCAATTCCATGCTCCCACGGAAGTCTACATCGGCGTAGGGGAAGTCCTCTATCCAGAGGTACTTTCGTCTCAACCAGGCGAAGAAGTCACTAGTAAAGTGAAACTCAGACTCTGATACTAGTCTTGGGGATAGACTAGTCCATCTCTCCATTCGAGGCTCATCCACTGGTCGTACTGCCAGCGCGATCTGAGGCTGCATCTGAGGGATGTGCTCCAAAGAAAATGAGACTAAGAATGATCCATAACTGAATTGTTTCTGGCCGTTCCTGCACCGAGAAATTTGTTCCTTCACATTCTGAAGGAACGCTGCACTCCAATTGAACAGTGTTGGCTCTAAACACTGAACACCATAGGCCACCTGTGATCTTGAAGCCAAATGAGCACTGGTTCTACCAGTCGTGCTAGTGATAGTAAATAATATAGATCGAAGAGGCAGATCCCGTATATCCTTGATAGGAATCCTGCCCCCTACCAACCTTGCTCCCGGAACACAGTGACGTGCCAGATACACGTCCACCTGCTCAGGTAATGCCCTCTACCCTGTAAAATCTATGGGGACCCCTCTTTTCACGAGGCCGGTCAGAAAGTACACATCTTCCAACTCGATGGTTAGGAGCTGTGTACCAATACGGAATCCCTGTTTCATGATGTCCCAAAGACCAATCATGTGCTCGAGCAGTAGAACCTCTCTTTTCATTTTTTGCAGTTTGAAAAACTTGAGAAAACCACAGGCCCTCAGAGAATCCCACGTATGGGGACTCCGTAGAGAGGCTATATCATCCATCTCGTGTTCCCTCTCTTTCCATTCAATCATGATTGTCGAATACCCTCCAAAACAAAAATTCAAGATTTCCATCATTCCCCACGTTTGTATGATTTCGGCGATTTTCAAAAAGCATTTTAAAACATAAAATCAAATGCCCATGACATATAAAAGCAGTCAATCATCCTTTTTAACCACCACACCCTTTAATATTTACCAAACAATGATTAAAACATGGTACAAATGCAAAACGATTTGAGGGGGTGCATGGGCCCTTTGGGGGGAATTTCTATGAGTTTCTTTTGCTAAAATGGTCGGTCTAATCAAGGGAAAAGGTGTCGACATCTTAACAACCCTTCTGCAATACATTTTTGTGAAAGAATCCCTCCATTTCATTGAATTTTAAAAGGAGACCGATTTGGTTCAAAATGGACGACCTAGGGCTTTGTGTTTTAAATTAATTATGCCATGAAAATCAACTTGAAACCATGCAATTGAAAGAGATAAGAATGAACACCTACCTGGTCCGAAGGGTGTGAAAAATGATCAATCGTAGCTCCGGCAGCGAGAAAGACAAGATTTGCTCCAATCGAGATTCTCCAACACTCCACAAATCCTTGCAAATGAAAATGGTAAATGAGTTTCCCAATCAATTCTTATTTATGAAATTTCATGTTTTTTATAAGGTATGGTCATTTTGGGTTTCTCTAAACAATGAAAATGGTTTCACTAATATCTGATTTGTAGCTCTTGGCATCGCAGGATTCTTGGCAGTTCTAATGAATCATTCACCTTGTCGTGTTTATTAGAATAGTCTTAGTTCGTTCTCAAGCTCGACAATATGAGAACATAATCGGGTAAACTTTTATCTCTTTTTCCGACCCGTACGGATAGGATCACAAAAAAAAGGAACCCCCCTGGAGTCTCCTTTAAACCCTTTTCAGACTCTATAAATATGAAAAGATTGTCGAGTGATCTTGCTTCCTTTCAAACTCGTTAAAAGGTCAGAAAGGGCGTCTTGCGAGCAATAGTTTAACCCTTTTTCAGTCTCGTCAGACTATTGTACGAAAAAGGAACTGAGAGATTTCTCTTTTAAGTGTTTTTCCAAACTCTATAATCCCAAAAAACCTTCGAGTTTTCTGTCCTTGGACTCGTTAAAACACACATCGACAGACCCATATGGGAACGAATCCTTACTTCTTCCAGTTCATTAAGAAAAGGAAGAGGAACTTACCGGAGGTGAGTTATATCGAGCATGTGTTATCCTCCTCGAGCTCATTAAATCAAAAAGAGGTACTCATCTATCTGGATGGGGGGGAAATTGAAAGGAGCAAGCCAAGCAGTCTCTTGAGAACATCATCCAACACTTCTTAGAGTCGCCCTTGAACACGACACTTTGTCACTTTGCACATATCAGAATCTGCTGAACCTCTACACTAAGCCAATCCTTTGAGTTTCCTTTCACTCCTTTGAGTCACCCAATGCAAGTCACGGTACCCACTACATAGTTTTGGTCCATGTCATGTTTCGCTGTTGTGCCTAAGTGTTCAAGGGAAGTATTCGCCTCAAGAGTCAACCATCCCGAATATCTTGTTTCACAACCCGTGTCAGTCCATTTTCTTTTAATCTACCAATTACATATTCATACACATTTCACGTCGTTGATGGGGGATACATCAAGGCCCTCCCTCGACGGGTCTATTCCTGTCGATTTCAACACATTATCCGGGAATTAGACTTTGAAACTAATTAGTACTTTGGGACCTGCATGCCTCAATGGCATGCCTCCTCACATTCAACAGTGGGTTTACATCATTGACCTCTGATCGAATGTTTGACTTCAACTCATCTATTTACGTTCGGTGGAATGTACTAAGATACCTTGGGAATCATTGACATTAATGGTGATCTCCCTCGCACTTGTTAACGGTTTACCTCATTGACCGGTAATCAAGTGGTTTCTGCCATGTTCGACACCAAGACATCTATTCACATGGTTAGAATCATATCATGTAGGGATTGGTTAGAAGACCCTGGGCTGAGTAAGTCACTTTGATATATGTTTCGCCCAGGTTGCGAAGGAGTTCTGGACTAAGAACACGTACATTGTTACATAGATCCACTTTGTATTGGTCGTGGCTATGTCTTGTCATCTCATAGATCCACTGTGTATTCTTTGTGGCTATGATCAGTCTGAGTCATCAAAGTATAGATCCACATTGTATCTTCAGTGGCTATACCCTTTATCAATACAATTATGGATCCCCAGTGTATACTCTGGCGGCCATATCTGAAATCTTGATCATCCAAGCATAGGTATGCCTGCCTTGGGTTTTGGAACATGTCATGATATTTGTTGGATGTTTGTGTGTAGCTTTCATCAGGTTCTCCGAGTCTATACCCTTGCTTGAACGTCTAAAAAGCATTTCAGTCATCGGTTCACATCTTCTGACTTCATACTTTGGGGGGCATTCTGTTACACGTCAAAATTGCTCAGATGGATAAGTGTCGCATTGTCCCTATCAATCATCATAAGTGTCACATCTTCCCTACAACTTTCGCATGTGTCGCAAGTTGATGACTAGTGTTGCAAATGATGTTTAGACATGATTCCATTATAATGACACTAAGGAGGCACTTATGACACCTCACATAACTGATTTGAAGGAGGAGAACTGGTCTACTGGAATCAAATATCTCTTGACACCTGAAAGAGACCCTGAAACACTGGTTTGGAGGGGGAACACTCCCCTACTACAGCTACAGAAGCACTGGTGCTCCTCTGCCATGCTTCAAGGATATTTATAATGCCCCTCAGGACCTTCTGGAGGAGCGTTGCTCATCTTGAGAGCGCTGGCGCTTTCCCAAGGCTCACCAGGAGTGCTACAACGCTCTGATGCCCCTTTTGGGGGAGCGCTCCCTATTCTGGGTCAGTTGTTAGCCCGTTGAGAAGAATAAGGGGAGGAACATTCGATATTAGGAGGCAATTGTGCTCGAATTCTTGTTTTCATCAACAGATCCCTGATCTATGGAGAAGGTTCCCAACTAGTTCTAAACATAACCCAAGAGGTTAAGCTCCTCTTAACCTATATAAGCAGGCTCTATGATGGTGGAAAGGGGGAAGAAAGAATTGAACATATGAAACTTATGATCCTGGAGGAAACTGATAGTCAGCCAAAGGAGAGTAATCAGTGAAGCTATTGTTATCCAGGTTGTGGATCCTTCAGGCAAGGGTTAGAAGAAGAGGACTTGACGAAGTTGTCGCATTCGCATCTACGATTGTAAGTACTGCTGTCGTTATTCTCATTAATATGACACGCTTGGCCTGTTTCTTTCTAGTTTGTGTCTGATGTTACATGAAATTATCACTTAGTGATAGATCTGTTTTCAAGCTAATGTCAAAAGAGTAGGAAGTGGTCATATCTTGTTTTGTCCACAGAGCTCGGCGAGGAGCAAAAGATTGGAGCTCAACTCGGAGCATGAAGGGACAAATGTCGATTAAAAGGTACTCCTGTTATCTTTTCTTTTCATGCATTAGTTTACATAGATTTGAAAGGAAGTCAGTGTCCACGTTAAGCATTTTTCTGTCTAGGGTTAAGGTCAATCCTGAGAGGTGATCTACCTGTCCGCAGGGAGATTTTCCTACAACACTTCTGAAGATAGTATTTGTTCCAAGAAGTATTTAAGACTATCATGATTTATTTTGACCTTGAAGTGCCTACCTATTAGGTAATGATGTGATTTCTTCAATGCATGTAGTATTTCCATCATTTCCTTCTCATAAATGGGTTTGTGTAAGTCCCTTCCCTTGAGTGGTCGACTTTCAAAAGCCAGGGGCCTTCCTTCTTGCATTAGGAAAACACCAATTCCATTTCCCGAGGCATAACATTCCACAATAAAGGTTTTTGTGAAGTCTAGAGTGGTCAAGATAGGAGCTTTACACATCACCTCTTCAAGTTGTTCAAAAGATTTAGTTGCCTCTGGAGTCCATGAAAATGCATCCTTCTTAGTTAGTGTCGTTAAAGGTGCTCCTATTCTTCCATAGTTTCAAACAAACTTGCAGTAGTAACCTGTCAAACCCAATAATCCTCTAATATTTTTTAATGTTTTGGGAATCAGCCAGTCCATCATGGACTTAATCGTGTTAGGGTCTACCTTGACACCTTCATGAGATACAATATGACCCAAATACTCTACCTTTTTTACTCCAAAAAAATATTTGGATGGTTTGGCATATAGTTGTTTCTCCTTTAGTAGTTGTAGCACCTTGTCAACATGTTGCACATGATCCTCCCAAGACTTGCTATAGATTAGTATATCATCAAAAAATACTAACACAAATTTTCAAAGGAAGGG
>ML781639.1:618617-641023 GCA_009831015.1 Picea engelmannii | reverse complement strand
ATTCATGTATGATCTTATTTTGATTTCTGGCTTCTAGCTAGTGAGCCCAATATTGGGGGTTTTGAGGGTTTTGACATAACAAACCCTAGAGGACGATTCGGTGGTGAAAGATTCCACCTATCTTGTCCCAAGCTTGGTCTCGGGGATGAAATACTCTCCCACACCATTCTAGTTCCAGATATATTCAGTTGTAGGAGGATTCTACATCAGTTTCATGTGCAGATAGAGTGAGGGCACACCATTTGAAGGATTCCAACAAGAGGGGTGCACCATCTTTGGAAAGAGATTTGTTGTAGGCGATTGGTAGGGCCGTTGAGGATTCTATCACATGGGTTTTCATTGCAGGGCCTTGGACATCAGATATAGTGCTTTCTAAGACAGTTTTATGTCTCTGATTATTTCTTGAGCAGTGGGGCGAATTCATGAGAAGGAGGGTGTTTTTGAGATCCAGATCTAGTCCGTTTGGAAGGGGTTACACTTCAGATATGACCCTGAGACTTTACCTAGTGACTTGCAGTGTCCCGATCTATATTTTTGGAGAGTTTTAGATCATTTGGAGGCCTCCTTCAGCAAGGCCAAATTATCTAGGGTTTCAGTCATACAGTGGGGCACACCATTCAGTGGGGGATTTCAAATCTACAGAAATTGAGAGGGATCTTGGAGATTCGGTCACCTGGGTTGTTCTTACAATCACCCGATCTATCAGTTGGCATATTTATTAGGGTGATTGGACACTTTTGGCAGCACGACCGAGTTATTGAGGGTTTCATCCTTCTATTGGAGCGTGGCATTCTTCAGCTGGAGAGTTTGACATTCAGATCTGCTTGTATTGATCTTCATTTCTTATTCAGTCTTTGGAGGCATCTTTTGTATTAGCAGGAGAATTTTGTAACAACTCTTATCTATTGTCTATCTTCTTGGCCATCTGTTGAGCATTCCAGATCGACATCTTCATTGTAGCAGGGTTCTCTATTTTATGAAAAAAGAAGAATTGAGATGTTTTGGCTTGTCTATCTTATTGCATATGGTTGAGGTATGTTTCATGGTTATCTCTTTCTATTATTTTTTTCATACACACATATAAACACATCTAAAAGGTAGATCAACAAAGTGTTTGACAAAATACCTCACTCAGAATTTTTTTTTAAAAGACACCAAAACAAGTGATGATCCTTGGATAATGGCTTGGGATCATTACAGTGGTATCAGAGCTTAAATCCTGCAAACCTGGGGGTCTTTCATAGGGATAAATGGATAGTTGGAAAGAAGTGGATAAGATATCCTTTGAGATACCATGGTTGGAGATCATGTATGACGACCTTAACAAGGAAACTAAGGCTACAATAACCTTCCTACAATATGCAACCTTTAGAAATCCCCATTGGAGCAAATGGGATATTTTACAAGGGATGATCATAACAGGTGAAAAGAAAAAAGAAGCAGTTATATGGTGGGAAGAATAGAGAAACCCCATGCCCATTAGGAGCATGCAACCTTGCCACAGTTGCAAGGGGTTGTGGGAACTATATCATAGGTGCAGGGGTAAATATCAGGAGTGCATTATTGAGGCATGTCATGACAGTGAGGGTGAGGTGTGTGAGGATGGAGCGATAGATGTGGATCCAGAGAAGTCAGATGATGACAATGACTCTTGCACAGAGGCTAGTGATAGTGACTCTACCTCAGAGGATAGTGATGATGACTCTTGCACAGAGGCTAGTGATGCTTGCACGCTTGAGGAGGAGGATGAACCTTGTGTAGTGGATAGGCAGTTGGATGGATAGGACGATAGCCCCAATGTCTCAGCAGACACATCACATACCATTGATGACCTTACGCCTCAACAGAGTGGTGACACTAGTGAGGAGTCACACGTGTTAGCACCTAGAGATGATGAGCTTCCTATGGGGGCCGTGACACATCTGACACCTGTTCAGACACCCATGATAGACATGTTAGATGAGGAGATCAGTGGCACGTCAGGTATGATGGATGAGCCTAGTGTGAGGGATACACACCATGGACAGGTGGACCCACAGATCCAGGAGGAGGTACAGGATGTACATGCAGTTGACCCCACACATACAGGTCAGTCAGAGGAGATGGAGTCACAACTATTGGAGACTCCAGTAGTTGAGCAGATGCCAGAGGTTGACAGGTGGATGGAGCACTTACTTCCAGGATCAGATTGCATGGATGAGTATGCACTCTTTGGCAGTCAGAATGACGATATCACATGTCTGGATACAACTATATGGGATCCAAGCATAGATGATAGTAGCAGGTTGAGTGCACAGGAGGATACAGTTGCTCATACAGGATACAATGTGATTCAGGGGGAGATGGCATCTAGTGATGGGATGCAGTGGCATACAGGAGTACCTAGTGGCATAGTACACAACAGGCAGTTCATCACTTTATCTTCTACAGAGAGTGTTGTTAGTGATGGCACTAACATTGAGAGGCATGAGGGGGTACCCTAGCATGACTATGATCAGGATTCACACCACTTAGTAGAACAATTGGGAGTTAGTGAGGCTATGATTAGGGCAACCACTAGACATATTGATGACATGCATGCAGTGATGGCAAATTACGGTTGGAGAGCATCAATGGCACAGGGTAGCTCAGATGGAGGATTTTCCATGGATGATTTTCACACTCTCCAGGAGAGAGTGTTTATGATGAGGACTGACTACCAGCAGTTGTTGACAGACATAGACTACCTAATGGGGATTGGCGAGTTGTATCATAGGGCCCCGAGGGGTCAGGAGTTGGAGGTAGACCGACTCACTCAAGAGTTGGAGGTCACTCGAGGATTCTTGAGAGGCACACAAACCGCCCTTCAAGAATTAGAGTCTATATCAGATGGGTCTCTTGAGGAGATTTGTCAGAGATCCACTTCATTTGTCTTAGTGGATAGTCATATGTATTAGTCAGTCACATTGACAGAGGATGTTGATGATCTAGCATAGGAGCACCATTCGATGGGGGACACTTCCATTTGTGTCTTGGGAGTGGTTGATCTCCATATAGAGATTGATCCAGCTGTACGCCCAGGATCTATGATGAAACATGAGTTTGCGGGAGATGACATGAGTATGACAGAGCATACCGTGATGAGTGATAGCTCATAGAGAGATGTCGAGGTGTATGGTGGCATTTGGAGGGGTATAGAGCCTTGCAGGGAGGAGACAGACTCAGGGGAGTATGTAGATGTCACTCCTCTACAACAACACATAGTTGTGGGACATCACCTTCACCATTTTAGCAATTGCATGGTAGATGAGAGATGGAGGTTGGTTGACCAGCAGTCAGAGGGGTTAATTCTGGTTGTACTGGATGGTTGGGACTCGGTGATGACCACATGAGAGAATATTTTATGGATACCGATGGACGAGCTTCTGGTCGAATCATTGGGATTGACCAAAGCATGTGACACCTCCCAGTCCTACAGTCAGCTGCAGATGTTTCTATTAGCCTATCATGACACTTTTATCATAGACAACAACATGAGGAGGGATAGGCCATGGATGGGAGCATGGAGAGTGAGTAGGTCAAGACTATATGACAGGAGTACTTTTACGGCATACAACAGGTTAGAGGTGGACCGTGTTAGACAGACAGTTGAGACTTGGTGTGTGATGGTGAGCATCATAGACCTGGTGATGATAGATGAGCGCAGTGGGCTTCCGACAGTGATCAGCCTAGGACAAGAGTAGCTAGCGGAGACTGGAAGTGATAAACTTCCAAGTTTTCCATGGGATCCGGGAGTTCACTTGGTTAGCAGGATGTTTCACTACATGACGACACAGGTGGCGCCAGAGAACCACACACTCCACCTTGGGTTGGTTTGGAGTGGGTCGACAGGTACTTGTCCTATGGGGTGAGACCTTTTCTTCCTCTTGATCATCATGATAGGTCATGGAGACGTTTGGACAAGTACTTCTTCTACATAGGTGTCTATGTCGATACAGTTTTTGGGTAGCAGGTTCGGTGGTCACAGGTATTTCAACTTGAGGATCCCGATGAGGAGGATCCTTTATGTATGCAGGGGACAGACAATTGTGGATAGAGTAGTGCAATGTCAGTAGGAGGATCATCGAAAGAGGTTAGCATGGGACCCATGGATTGCAGGATTGATCAGTTCATTGACCAACAGGGGAGAGTGGACCATTAAAGGAGAATGTTATTCTAACTTTCCATTTAGCACAACGCTTGAGGGTGCCTCACGGGGATCTTGTAGTACCTCATTCTAGCATCACCATGTGCAGTTGATGGAGACCATCTGGATCTTGGTAGAGATTTGGAGGATAGACTCATTCCAAAATGAGGCCATGGGTCAGGTGTAGGAGGTTCATAGGGTTGATATCTTCCAGGACTTTTCTTCCCAGAGTATTGCAGTTCACTTCCTGATATGGGAACCATCGGGTGGAGTGTTCTATTGTTCATCGTTTGATGGGCTCTACTATGTATCCCATAGGTGGACATGGGATCCTGGTATTTTACTTTGGGGGATTTGGGTATTGCTTGAGGACAAACAATTTTCTAGCAGGGAGGACTGTAATGTCCCCACTTTGGGAGATCATCACAGGGCAGAGATTTATGATGACCAGAGTAGCCAGATGGGTGCTAGAGTGAGTACAGGGGTATTTGAGAGGCATTGTGGGGTCCAACTTGCATTGATGATAATATTCCATCATTATGAGCCATTCCACACAGGTTGGCTTTGGTTTTGTTGCATTCCGACGATTTCCATGATTTTGACTATTTTGAGCTATAAGTCAATGGAATTCACTAAAGAGGTAATTTTGGGCACATTACTTGGAGGAAACTCTCAATGTAATATATCATTGGAATCAGGAGGAGAAACACTATAGGATGGGATGGCTAGAAGTGACTTTCAGTGGCCAGGAAAGCCACAAGGAGAGATAAGGAGCTTTTCAAAGGTAAAAAGGTTAATTAATTAATTAAAGTGATTTAATTAATTAATTAAATATTATTAAAATGAAAGTCACTTTGGAGGGACAAGGTGAGCCAAAAAGTATAAAGGAAAGGCAAGGGCCTCTTCTCATTCATTCATGTATGATCTTATTTTGAGTTTTGGCTTCTAACTAGTGAGCCCAATATTGGGGGTTTTGAGGGTTTTGACATAACAAACCCTAGAGGACGATTCAGTGGTGAAAGATTCCACCTATCTTGTCCCAAGATTGGTCTTGGAGATGCAATACTCTCCCACACCATTCTAGTTCCATATCTACTCAGTTGTAGGAGGATTCTACATCAGTTTCATGTGCAGATAGAGAGAGAGCGCACCAGTTGAGGGATTCCAGCAAGAGGGGTGCACCATCTTTGGAGAGAGATTTGTTGTAGGAGATTGGCAGGGCCGTTGAGGATTCTATCACTTGGGTTTTCATTGTAGGGCCTTGGACATCATATCTAGTGATTTCTGAGACAATTTTATGGCTCAAATTATTTATTGAGCAGTGGGGCGAATTGAAGAGAAGGAGGGCGTTTTTGAGATCCAGATCGAGTCCGTTTGGAGAGGTTACACTTCAGATCTGACCCTGAGAATTTACCTAGTGAATTGCAGTGTCCCAATCTATATTTATGGAGATTTTCAGAGCATTTGGAGGCCTCCTTCAGCAAGGCCAAATTATCTAGGGTTTCAGTCATCCAGTGGGGCGCACCATTCAGTGGGGGATTTCAGATCTACAGAGATTGAGAGGGATCTTGGAGATTCGGTCACCTGGGTTGTTCTTACCATCACCCGATCTATCAATTGGCATATTTATTAGGGTGATTGGACACTTTTTGCAGCAGGGCCGAGTTATTGAGGGTTTCAGCCTTCTATTGGAGCATGGCATTCTTCAGCTGGAGAGTTTGGCATTCATATATGATTGTATTGATCTTCATTTCTTATTCAGTCTTTGGAGGCATCTTTTGTATTAGCAGGAGCATTTTGTAGCAGCTCTTATCTATTGTCTACCTTCTTGGCCATATGTTGAGCATTCCATATCGACATCTTCATTGTAGTAGGGTTCTCTATTTTATGAATAAAGAAGAATTGAGATGTTTTGGCTTGTCTATCTTATTGCATATGGTTGAGGTATGTTCTGTGGTTATCTATTTCTATTATTTTCTCCATACACACATATAAACACATCTAAAAGGTAGATCAGCAAAGTGTTTGACGAAATACCTCACTCAGAAAAAGTTTTTAAAAGACACCAAAACAAGTGATGATCCTTGCATAATGGCTTGGGATCATTACAGGAACAACAATTTTGGTTCTGGATTTTAATAGGTAAGACCGGAAGTGTTTCACTGCTTTAAAAACAACTTATGCCTGTTGATCTACTATTGAGTAATTAAGTTCTACTCCTTTAAAATCATATCTCATGAAGTCAATGGGTATCTCATTACTTTCAACGTTTTTCTGTGTAAGCACAACAACATAAGATCTATTAGATGTGAAAGTGTAAAGAGTGAAATCCTGAGAAAAATTGGGACTCTTCAAGGAAGGGGATTCTATTATTGATTTTCTAATCGAATCGAAAGCCTGACTTTCTTGAGGTCCCCATCGATATAAAAAATCCTTTTTAACTAGATTTTTAACCAGTCTTACCATTTCTGAGAAACTCGGGACAAATCTTCTGACAAAACTAATCTTACCCAAAGAGGAATCCATGGCCTTTTTGGAAGAAGGAGGGGGAAGTTTAGCAATGGTTTGGGTTATTTAGGGGTCAATAATCATTCCATCCTTAGATACTATGAACCCAATCAGTTTTCCTTGCTCCACTGCAAAGACCGATTTCTTAGGATTGAGTGATATGTCGAACTTGCAACATCGTTCCAAGACAACCCTAAGGTGAGATAAGTGATATTTCTTGTTTTTAGAAAAGATAGTGACATCATCAAGCTATACCACAACTGGCTGGTTAATGAGGCCATGGAAAGAAATATCCATTTCTCTCAAGAAATCTATTGGCAACCCAACATATTTTTAACTTTTTATATCAATTAAATGATATATGTAGCTGCCTACTAGGGCTCATACATTTTTTTGTTCTTCATAAGCATTTTTTGAAATGAAAATTGTAAGTTGTCTCTTTTCCCTATTGTTATTTCATGCTTCGTCATGACTGAAAGCATGAAAACGAAGCATGAAAACTTAGGATTGTGTTATCATTCTATTCGAAAAATTTACAAAAGGCAAAATGTCTCTACAGTTTTTTAATGAAGCCTTGTTCCTTTCTATGAAGACTATTCTCTTTGTTTCGATTCCTTGAATACCAAACATGATTGGGGATTGTAAGTTATATGAACAAAAGATTTTTTGATTTAAGCATTGAAATGGTTTTTTGTGTGATTCTTGGTCATATGTTTTCTCATCCCTAGGCTTTGATTTACAACTTTCAATCTACCAAACCTTATGATCGAACCCACTATGTTGCACACTTATTATCATTTTAATGCTCTAGTCATGGCTGTACTTTATGAGAGGTGGAAATACAATTACAGTCAGATCGTCATTTCAAGACTTGAGCTTGGGATCTGCAACGACCCTCCCATTCATTTCAATTCATTGCCTATATTTTTGTTATGTATTTTTCCCATACACCATCGATTGTTGATGGTTTTCGGGCCTGGAGTATAGCTCTGCTCTACTCTTACAAACCCTTAATGCTTGCAGTGATCTATTTCTTCCTTCGTGATTGTTGGTATATTGAAACCTTATGGCCCTTTTCATCTAAGTAGATCTGAATAGCCTTTAAGTTTCACACATTTGTTGTTACTTAGTAGAGTTTAATCCCGTTTTTGTTTGTTGGAGGCACGATTTTGTGGGAGGGATTATGAGAAAACCGCTATGAATTAGACAAAACCATTTAAAACCCATAACCAAAATGAGTCATTTTATCTTCAATGCGAGTAGTTTCTCCAGAAAATGGATATTTGCAGAGATATACTTTGACCGTTGGAGGTAGTTTTCTCAGAATTTCTGTTTCGGTCAAGATAAGCATTTTTTTTTTGTTACAGACCTTGCTACAGTGCTAGATAAACCCTTGATAGAGAAGCCTCTCGTGCTATCAAATGTCATGCCTGAATTGTTGTATGAAAACCCTCATGCAAGGTCATTGCCCGAATCCCTTTATCAAGCTTGATAAAAAAAAAACCCACAGGAAATAGTGGGAGTGTGTTAACATACAACCATGGCTTCCATGAATCAACAGTTATGGACCTGCGGTGTGAAGTTTGCTTATTCTAGATAGAAAAATAATAAACCGATATACCTATCCTATAGTCATGAGTTAAGGCTCTCATTGATCAGATTGATGCCTTAGAAAATAAAAACCATAGGCTCAAGTTTGTCTTTCAAGGAAAAGAGAGACGTATGAAGATTACATGGAATGTAATATTTAAGAATGTTGAGGCTGCAACAGCCATACTAGATTCCAAGATTGTCTGATACGATTTGATCTTACAGTTGGAGGTATGATCCTTTTATCTTAAAATAGGATTATTTTTTAGAACTAGAATGATTTGTTCTTTCAATAAATTGGATTTCATTTACTAAAATAACTACAAGATTCTGTAGCCAGTTAAGTTAATTTGAAATTTGCAAATTAATGGTTGAATATGTATCTAAATCTTTCTATTTTTCCTTTTCTTTCTAGGGTATTCAAGAGTTCATGGTTACCAATGGATCTAAAACATCTTTGAGACTTGCTATCCATATCTATGATGCATTTTTTGTATAAACAGAAATGAACGTTTTTTTATCTTTAAAGGATTTAGTATGATCTAGGTGGTTACATCCTCCTTTTATTTTTTTAATCAATATCTGATCTCAAAAGAGGAAACAATTACCCTTATCAAGGCTTTATAAATCCATTATTTTTTGTAATCTGGACATCTTGGCCTGGGGCTAGTTGTGAACAACTTATACTCGAATTTGGACATAACAAGTATTTTCATTTATGATTTAGCCATTTGTAAATGTTGTTGTTGTCTACAATTTGTTTATCTTGATAATTTGATGACTGTTGATAGCTTTTGTCTTCGCAGATTATTATGTCGTCAAGATAGTTATTCTTTCACAATTCACGATTTAATGCTTCAGTTATATGAAAATAGTGAATGATCATTCAATTCGTATTATAAGGTTTACCTTAATCATGTTGGCTGATTAAATGCAAGCTGTAACTGTCAGATTTAACTTATGTGTTATTACTTGCAGTCTATTATATCACATTTATTATTTTGCATCCTATCGTTTTATCAATTAAATACACCAGTCAATGTATAGTTTGGCGTTTATTCCAAACAGTGTGAAGATGCACAATAGATTTATCTCATGGATGGATTGATGTACGATTTATACAAACAGTTGGATGCATACTCTTCAAGTGATTGATAGGTTAGTCTGTTCCTTTTATTTTCTTTTTTATTATAGAGATTCTTATATGTAGTATAGTTTTCACTGTCTACATTTTTTGTTTCAATAATACTTTGATATTTGATTTTACAAATGCATATAGATTAAAAACAAACCAAAAATAAATAGTGCTTTTTGCTTTCTTTATTTACTTTCATCAAAAGAACCATTTTTACTTTTGACTTTTATGAGTTAAGATTAAAACTCATGATTTTTCTATCTTGTATATAAATTAGATAAACGGACCTATCATGTATATATTATTTAAATAAGATGTATGTATTAGTAATTAGTAATTAGTGAGTTATTTTGTTTCTTTCATTTTATTTATTTGTTTCTTTTAGGATTTTAGATTGGCCAACGGAGCCATTAAACCCGTCAAAGTGAGTCAATCCAAATGGATTGGGTTAATTGGACAACCCTGTACTGGATTCACTCTTCCAGTTAACAAGCGATCATTTTAACCCATCAACAAATGGTGCTAGAAGGAGGGTTGACTGACAAGATGGCCTTGTAGGAGCCTTTATTTTAAATGTATTCAATTTCCCCATGGCTCCCCAAATCATTGTGTTGGAACATGCTTTCCACTTCTCATTACCCGATGTTCCCAATGAGATAGTCTCTTGCTTGTCCAAACTCACCTTTGATGGTGGAGGAAATACATCTACTAAAGACCACTTTAACAAGTTTTGGTGCAAATGCATCAGACATGACATTTCAGATTTAAGAGTTTTATGCAGATTGTTTGCTTTTACTTTTAGAGGTCTGATTAAGCATTGGTTTGAGTCCTTTCGAGCATGTCACATTTTTTATTGGTTTCAATTTGTAGATGAATTTCTAGATGCTTTTGAAATTTATGATTACAATCAATTATGTGAAGAATTCCAGACTTTGCTAATCAATGGCGATTCATCTGTGGAAGACTTTTCGACAAGAATCTATCATATCCTCTGTAAATTTAATCTCGATGACATGCCATCTGTATTAAATCTCTTCTATGATGCTTGCGTCCCTTCCATCTAGTCATTATTCAATCGTGAATGAAGAACCAGTTGCAAATCCTATCACTCAATTGCAAGAAGAATTTAGTTCTCACAATTAGAGGAATCCATCCAAAAATTTTTAACAAGCAAGGGAGGTAGAATCTATTGACCAGGTTCTTACCGACAACCAAACTGGTTTTTCCTATGAATCATTATATTTTCAGTCTTCGACCATCGTGGAAGAAGATTTGATTCTTGCTCGAGGTGAATATCATCATTCTTGTAACTCATGCTCTAATCAATATTTAAACTTAGTCATTGAAGAACAATTAAGCGATGAAAATCATCTTAAACATTATAACATTCCTATGAAATTGATTAGAGAAGAAGATATGCAATTGGAAGGAGAAACCTTAAACCTTCATCCTTAAAATGTACTTTATCCATAGGAAAGACTACACGTTTGTCACAGAAGTTTTGAATTATCTATCATATGGGAGGCAAATCTAGATGATCATATTATGTTGAAGAATTTATCACCAAAATAGAGTGAGAGTTTTAAAGAAAGTGAACAGAAATGTCTTGAGAATACTATTGTTAAATATTATAGTTCAAGAGATTCTTTTCAGGTGATTATTTCTGATTCCTTTTATTATTTATATCTTGATCTCTTCCTAGATTCTGGTGGACTTGATACCTTACCTACAACATCCTACTCTTTTCTGCCACAATCATATCCTTTCGATATGCCAAGATTTGATGAAATTAATTCCAAGCATAACATTGATAAAATAGGATTTGACGCTTGTTCACTTTCATCACTCACATGGGAAAAGGACATGTTGCAAGATGATTTTACACAGTTTATTGTTGAAAAATACAATGCACTCTATCTTATGGAGATCAAACATTCTACATTGCATATTCGTTCTTTGATTAGCTCAAATTTTAATGTTTATGATTCACATTTTGAAATGATCAATCTCATCAAAGGAAGTATTCAAACCAATGATCTAATTGATGTCACGAATCCTCTTATGATGAGTTCCCCATTGATATATTCATTTCATCAAAGTCATGGCTTGCATCCTCATTTTTGTGACATGATCTTAGGATGGCTTGAATATTCGTATATAAAAAATCTTTATAATAAAGATAAAGTTGTGCTTGCTTTGTTTTTACCTAAGTATCTTGGAAGTAGGCGTGACATATTCCTTTTAGATCCTCCATGTGAACAAATTAATAAACACTTAGAGAATTGTCAGGAGAATGGGGCACTTCAGCCGTGGTTGACGGTTATTTCATTTCCTCATAATCTTGACAAGTTTTTCAAACTTACTTACAATCGCCCATGCCATTATGACCCTTATCACGACAAGATTGGACAATGGCTGGAGGATTCATACATCAAGAATTTTCGAGGGAATGGTAAGATCATGCTTACTTTGTTTCTAAATGATGACTATGAAGGTAAGTGTGATATATTTATGTCATTTTTTGATATATTACCATTCTTGTTAGTAATGTTTTCTTTTTTTTTCCATTGCAAGATTGGAGTTACTCCGATGGCTACATTGGAAGCATGACTTTACGTAGTATTCTGATTTTTTTAGTAGTTAGGGTAGGTTTAGGAATAAGTTTTCTTTCAGTTTTATTCCTCACTATTTATCTTTGTAATAATGCAGTCATGAACGCAAGTGGGCGCGCCACAAGCACCATAACATTATTATTGTCAGGGAAGTCCGCATAATCCTTTTCTCTTTGCTTTTCGTTGAATATTTATTTTCAAAGTCGTAGTATTATTATCAAAATTGTAAATGGAAAGCAAAGAGGTAAATAAATATGAATTGTAAATTCAACCCTGACCCAAGGTGTCACGAATAGGACTGCTTTCACATCGATGAGGATTTTTCCTATTTTTTTTTTTAGTTTCCCAAGGGATTTTTTGCACGATGTTTTCAAACCCATCTTTGTATATATTTTTTTGTTTTGATTTCTTTGCTTTCTGTTTCTCTTTGCTGGTTTGTTTTTTTATTTTCATTTTTGTTTATTGGCCTTTTTGAGTCAAACATGCCTATATTACAGTCTAGCTCAGAAAAAGAAAACATAATGCTTCATCTCAAAATAACTATCAAAGGCTGTCAGAGCATCTATTGTTGTCTTTCTATGAAATTGTAGGCTAGTTAAAGATGATATTTTATTTGAAAGTCGATTTCTCGGTTTCAATTTGCACTTGAAAGTATTCACGATTATCTTTTAAAAACCTCTTTATGTTGTCCCTTCTTTTTAAGAAAGCAACTCAACGATGTCTCCCTGTCCTCGAAAATTAGTTTTATTAATAAACTATTTTTCAGATCTTAATGAAGGTTAGCAAGAAAAAATTAAAGGCCTGTGAAATATTAAGTTGTGTTAAAACACTAGAATTTTCACCGTCACCCCTCTCTGTTGAATATCTTTAAAACTATATCAGAATGTGAATAATTTCTCAGAGAGCTATGGGAAGTGTTTGTAAACCCGTCAGGACACTGAACAGGTCTGCTGACAGCAGGTAAATGCATGCATGACGCCGAGACAACTTCATCGAAGTACTGAACAGGCTCGCTGGTAGTGAAGAAATGTCAGGTAAAAGAAAATTCTCAGGTATAAATGTTGTATTTTTCCATAAGAATACTTCATTCTGATTTGAAATTTCTTAGACAGGACACAGACTTCAGAGTGGGTTAATTGACATCCCTGTCGAGGCTATGGACGCCTGTTGGTAGCAGTGGCCCTGTCAACAGTATTGGAGACATTAAATTAAACATCATTTATTTCTTTTGTGAAGTCTGTCACTTGATTTCATTCTTTTTAACAAAAGATATCTAAAACTGGACTGCGTCATGATTCTTAAAGATGTTCAAATAACCTTTCAATTATTCTTTGATTTGAAGTCTTTCAGATTTCTCTGACCTGAAATCGTTCGTATTACAAAGATAACTACTTCTCCCAGCATGTCACCATTGTTGTTAGCCCAACATATTTTTAACTTTTTATATCAATTAAATGATCTATGTAGTTGCCTAACTAGGGGTCATACATTTTTTTGTTCTTCATAAGCATTTTTTCAAATGACAATTGTAAGTTGTCGCTTTTCCCTATTGTTATTTCATGCTTCGTCATGACTGAAAGCATGAAAACGAAGCATGAAAACTTACAACTGTGTTATCATTCTATCCGAAAAATTTACGAAAGGAAAAATGTCTCTATAGTTTATTAATGAAGCCTTGTTCCTTGCTATGAAGACTATTCTCTTTGTTTCAATTTCTTGAATACCAAACATGCTTGGGGATTGTAAGTTATATCAACAAAATATTCTTTGATTTAAGCATTGATATGGTTTTTTATGTGATTCTTGATCATATGTTTTCTCATCCCTAGGCTTTGATTTACAACTTTCAATCTACCAAACCTTATGATCGAACCCACTATGTTGCACACTTATTATCATTTTAATGCTCTGGTCATGGTTGTACTTTATGAGAGGTATGATTACAGTCAGATCATCATTTCAAGAATTGGTCTTGGGCTCTGCAATGACCCTCCCATTCATTTCAATTCATTGTCTGTCTTTTTGTTATGTATTTTTCCCATACACCATAGACTGTTGATGGTTTTTGGGTCTGGAGTATAGCTCTGCTCTACTCTTACAAACCCTTCATGCTTACAGTGATCTCCTTCTACCTTTTTGACTGTTGTTTTGTTGAAACCTTATGGCCCTTTTCATCTGAGTAGATCCGAACAGCCTTGAAGTTTCACACATTTGTTGTTACTTAGCAGAGTTTAATCCCATTTTTGCTTGCTGGAGACGCGATTTTGCGGGAGGGATTTTGTGCAAACTGCTATGAATTAGACAAAACCCTTTAAAAAACAAAACCAAAATGAACCATTTTATCTTCATCGCAGGCAGTTTCTCTAGAAAATGGATATTTGCAGAGATATGCTTCGACCTTGGGAGGTAATTTTCTCAGAATTTCTGTTTTGGTCAAGATGAGCGTTTTTTTTATCTTTTGTTACAGACCATTCTACAGTGCTAGATAAAACCTTGATAGAGAAGCCTCTCAGGTTATCAAATGTCAGGCCTGAATTGTTGTATGAAAACACTCATTCAAGGGCATTGCCTGAATCCCTGTATCAAGATTGATAAAAAAAAAAAACCACAGTAAATAGTGGGAGTGTGTTAACATATAGCCATGTCTTCCCTCAATCAACAGTTCTTGACCTGCGGTGTGAAGTCTGTTTATTCTGGATAGAAAAATACTAAAATGATATACCTATCCTACAGTCATGTGTTAAGGCTCTCACTGATCAGATTGATGCCTTAGCAAATAAAAACCATAGGCTTGAGTATGCCTTTCAAGGAAAAGAGAAACACATGAAGATTAAAGGGAATGTAATATTTAAGAATGTTGAGGCTGCAACATCCATAGTAGATTCCAAGATTGTTTGATACGATTTGATCTTAAAGTTGGAGGTATGATCCTTTTATCTTAAAATAGGATAATTTGTTAAAACTAGATTGCTTTGTTCTTTCAATAAATTGGATTTCATTTACTAAAATAACTACAAGATTATGTAGCTAGTTATGTTAATTTGAAATTTGCAAATTAATGGTTGAATGTGTATCTAAATATTTCTATTTTTCCTTTTCTTTTTAGGGTATTCAATATTTCATGGTTACCAATGGATCTGAAACATCTTTGAGACTTGCTGGCCATATCTATGATGGATTTTTTGTATAAACAGAAATGAACTTTTTTTAGATTTAAAGGATTTAGTATCATTTGGGTGGTTACATCCTCCTTTTATTTTTGTAATCAATATCTGATCTCAGAAGAGGAAACAATTACCTTTCTGAAGGCTTTATAAACCCATTATTTTTTGTAATCTGGACGTCTTGGCCTTGGGCTAGTTGTGAACAAATTATACTCGAAATTTGGACATAACAAGTATTTGCATTTATGCTTTAGCCATTTGTAAATGTTGTTGGTGTCTACAATTTGTTTATCTTGATAATTTGATGACTGGTTATAGCTTTCATCTTCGCAGATTATTATGTCATCAAGATAGTTATTCTTTTGCAGTTCACACTTTTATGCTTCAGTTATATGAAAATAGTGAATGATAATTCAATTCGTATTATAAGCTTTACCTTAAACATGTTGGCTGATTAAATGCAAGCTGTAACTGTCATATTTATCTTATGCGTTATTACTTGCAGTTTATTATATCATAGTTATTATTTTGCGTCCTATCATTTTATCAATTAAATACACCAGTCAATGTATAGTTTGGCGTTTATTCCAAACAGTGTGAAGATACACAACATATTTATCTCGTGGATGGACTGATGTACAATTTATACAAACAGTTGGATGCATACCCTTCAAGTGATTGATAGGTTAGTCTGTTCCTTTTATTTACTTTTTTATTATAGAGATTCTTATATGTAGTATAGTTTTCATTGTCTACATTTTCTGCTTCAATAATACTTTGATATTTGATTTTACAAATGCATATAGATTAAAAACAAACCAAAAATAAATAGTTCTTTTTGCTTTCTTTATCTACTTTCATCAAAAGAACCATTTTTACATTTGATTTTTATGAGTTAAGATTAAAACTTATGATTTGTATATCTTGCATATAAATTAGATAAATGGACCTATCGTGTAAATATTATTTAAATAAGCTGTATGTATTAGTAATTAGTAAATAGTGAGTTATTTTGTTTCTTTTGTTTTATTTATTTGTTTCTTCTAGGATTTTAGATTGGCCAACGGAGCCATTAAACCCGTCAAAGTGAGACAATCCAAACGGCTTGGGTTAATTGGACAACCCCGGACCAGATTCACTCTTCCAGTTGACGAGCGATCATTTTCTCCCGTCAACAAACCCTAACATAGGCTCCACCTGGGGATGGAAGCTCTTTCGAGAGGTGACAAGAACCATACAATTATTGAACATGCCAAAAAGTGATTTATCCATTGGGTTGATCCCAAAACTTTATTCTGCAACCTGTACCTGTTCTGATCTTTCAACTGAAACCAAATCAAACTGAAGACTGAAATTTGAAATTGAAAAATTGTTGAAAGGGATGCTCAAAGAGATGAGATTATTTTCACACTGCTACCTACCTTATATTGTTGAAAATCATGTTGAATCAAATAATAAAAAAATGCCAATGAATCCAGTCAAGTAGCTTCTAAAACAAGTGGATTTCTTGACTCCTTGTCAGCACAATCAAAAGGACAATTTGACCTTTTGTTCACAGAGTCAAAACTGCAAAGTGTAATGGCCACTGCTGAAAATATGCTTGATCTTTTATGATGAAAATATATTTCATGTATTCTACTATGGTATCAAGAAAGACACAAACTATTTCTTGACTTTCAACAAATTTATGGTCATAATTGGGTATGACACAAATGCTTTTTACATCGTTATACAGTTCTTGATATGACTGAAATTTTTTTATTGAACTTTGAAATGAGACCCTTGTTTAAATAGACCATGAAAGAGACTTCCTAATCATGTCTATATCATAGCCTCTTTTAAGTTCATAGTTGACCAATGAACCATGACTTTGACAACACAAGTCATCGAACACATCATATATTGGATCCTATTGAAATTGGTATGACTGCTTCATTGGTTCCAATACAAATTCCGGATTTTCTGTGTGCTTATCATCCATGACATGATTCAAATTTTTCTTCAACAACTAAAATGAATTGAAGGTTAATGGTATAAATTTATAATTCATTAATTCATATTTTGTTTGAAGATCAATGTAACTCAGGGGCTAGTTAAAGAGACCCTGAGATCTCTAGGCAGGCCTCTGGAGGAAAAAATATACCCCCACTTCCCCTGAAACGGAACTCATCCGATGGAGTGGAAAAAACCCAGGATCGCTTATTTGGAATGCAGTCAGGAACAATCGAGATCTTATCACAGAACACTCATTATGGGAATTACAAAATTGATCATCAACGTTTTTTTGGAGTGACTCATGGAAACAAATTCCAACCCTAAATACTGATCTAAATCTCAGTGCTCTCATTCCCTCCACCACTGAAGAAGGACTCATCAAAGTATAGGATTATTGGAGCCCATACAGGCCAAGGGATACTTGGTGGACCTGGAAAAGTTCTCATGAGGATATGAACATCCCCAATGATCTCAACATCTAAGCACTCCAAGATCACTTAAATGCGCGGAAAATTCTCAAACAAAAAGGCAATGACATCCTCAGATGGGGACACTCCACCACTAGAACCTTCAACATCTTTGAAGCATACCACATAAGAGAAGGTCACAATTTCTCTCCTGAGAAGAGATTTGGAGAAAAATATGGGAAATAAAATACTGACCTAAAATCAACACATTTCTCTGGCTGTTGACACACAACAATATTCTTACTTGGGACAATCTCAGAAAAAGAGGTTTCATTGGCACTTCTAGATGTCAGTTGTGTGTCTTAGAGGAGAAAAATAAAAATCATCTCCTAAACCTATGCACCTACAACTCAAATATTTGGGACCATGTTGTTGGCCTAACGAGAACCACAGACATGAATCACACATGACTTCGGGAAACAGTAGCAGGATGGAGAAGCATGGCCTTTAAATCCCCAATTCTCAACAAAATATGGCAATTACTCCCAGGTTTTATTATCTTTAATATATGTAAAGAAAGGAATAGACGAATCTTCCAAATAGCCTCTAGGACCTGTCAAGAAGTCTGGACCACCATTCATTTCAATCTCAACGATACCATTTCCTTGCATCCCTGGATAGTTCAATATCTAAACTGCCCCCCCAATGAGAGTCATGTATTCAATTCCTGGAAGCTCAGTCCCAACCCCATGATCTCCACTACTATCCTTTGTAAGAACAACCCAACCCACTAGGAAGTTCCACCCATAGTATGCTACAAACTAAACTTCGACCAGTCGGATATGGAGTTGTCATACGCAAAAAAAAAGGGGAAATCATAGACATCATAGGGGGGAATCTTGGTCATAACACTAACAACTTGGCAGAGTTCTGGGGACTCCTTTCTAGTCTTCAAGCGGAAATAGACCTTGAGTTATTACCCATCATAGCTGAGGGGGACTCACAAATCGTCATCAATCTTCTCTCCCATCTCCTTAATGGAGCGGGCGCAAAGAAAATTTCTCCAAGTTAGAGACTCATGACTAGGCTTATCAAAATCAACTCCATCCTCCAACCACACTGGGTAATCCACCCCTCCCATGTTCGAATAAAGTCAAACCAAGTGGCCGACCTACTAGAAAATATTGGGGTAGACTTGGAAGAGGAAATCTCAGCGTGCTCCCCCATGTTGAACCCCTCTCATCCCATGGTTATTTCTTGCAGAAACAGGGAAAGAACCAAATATCGGCCCCTGGATGGGGTGTTTCCATGTGTAGCGGATTATCGGGAGACAAGGAGGCCTCTGGGATGGGTGACCAACCACCTGTCTCCCATCTAGTTACATCCCCCCTCTCCAAATCCCCATACAAGACATCACTCATCCGTCAACTTTCATTCCTCCTATGTGCACACACAATCTCATGAGATGAACACTCTAGATTGTAGGTGACATCATGGCTAGAGTCAGATGGAGAGTTTTTCGGGGCTTGTATGATCACTCCTCAGCTCATTGTTTGTTGAGCACTTCACTCGCCAACTCCAAGCACTTTGTGTGCATATTGGACCTACCTGGGTATAGCTTCCTTCCACTCACCTTGTCTCTCCTTTGTTCTCTTCTTGGCATCCCCTCTAACTCATTCATCTCCTCCCCCATCGCCTTCGATATGCCTTGTCCCAGGGGCAATCCCAAATAAGGTGCCTCTTGGTCGTGGCCAGAGGAAAACTTTCGTCAAGCTCTGATCATTCATTCAAGTTTTCACATCTCCCCTCCCCTCCTCTAAATGACGAGCCCGTTCACTTTGACCCCCTGTGTAGAATTTCCCCCCCATCTTGGGGCTCGAGGAAGTAGCAGCACACCCACTACCTCTTGAAGCTGCTCCTCCCCTATTCTTGAGCCAATTGTTTTGCCTGTTGATACTGAGAGGGGGGTGAATCAGTATCAAGTACAATTTAAAACCTTTTTCAACTTATAATTAAACCATTCAATTATATCCAATGAGAAATGAACAATAGTATAAGATTTACACAAATACACCATAGTACACCATGCACAATATATGAGAAATAATCAATAGTTATTGTTTAAGGGAAGTAATGACTTCCAAAGGTAGCTATAGCTTCCAAATGTAAAGGGAGGGATAAACCTCCAAGAGGAAGATACAATCCTCCAATATCAAGAGAGATTTTAACTCTCCATCTTTTCCTCTTCTTTCCACCCAAGAATATATGAGAGATAATAAAACTTTACATTAAATCATGACCATCAACCAACCATCACATAGAACCTGATAATGCTTCCTAAGACTTCTTAAATTTATGAAAGTATTCAATTCTTGGAACACTATGATCTTGTAGATAATATTACTCAATGTATTCTCTGACACTTATCCAAGTTTCACTCCTTGAATCCTCCCCAAAAGGAACTTATAGAAAGAATGGTAGACTTTATTCAATTCTGGTTTATTCAGAAGACCCAACTTGTATAGCATGCCCCGTGCTCAATATTTAATATCTGATTTTGAAACTCAAACAAAATAAATGAAAGTCTATAATCTTTCCAATGGAAGTGGTCCCACTTCATTTGGATTCTATATGAATAAGTGATGATTGTTTTACCCAAAACATCTGTTTATTGACTAGCTTCAGGACTGGTCACAAACCCTATCTTCCACATAGCGTATCTCCATAATTATAGCAAATGAAGAGATTAAATTTTTAACAGAGGTACCTTGATATGTCTTCTCAATACAAGAGCGATTTAACCATCTGAATCGTTCTAGAAAATTGTTTATAGCAAAAATGGTAAGATGACCTTAAAATAACTTACCTTAGAACACATCACCAAAAGACTTCATCCTCCCTTGAAATCCGACCTTCTTTACTTATGATTTCCTCTTAAATTCAACTTGTATCAAAATGAATGTCTAGTGATGTTTATTTATACCATTTATTTCACTTCATTTTAACATTAGGGCCAACCTGACACTTTCTTATTTTGTAATTCTTTTCTTTAATTATCTTCAGGGCCTACATGTACTTCCTTCTTCAATTCCCTTTGTCATCTTCAAAACTTCATTTATCCTCAACTATGAGGATCCACATGATGTACCACATACCACCGGAAACAACATCATGTATAATATCCTTTCATGGGTTTTGTATATGCATGTGCATTGTCCTTCATGTGCAAATACCTTTATCAATCTTGCAGTCCAAAACCCATGACTAGGGTTCACATCAATGACAATAACCAATCTTCCAACAATCTCCCCCTTTGTCATTGATGGAAAAAATCATGCTCCCCCTATCATCATGATCTGAATTTCTCTTCCCCTTTGACATCAATGCAAAGTTTAGGGATGCTCCCCCTGAGTTTAATGTAAAAATGTAACTCTCTTCTTTGGGGCTGCTCCCCCTGAACATGTGGCACTCAATAATACTTCATCCTTATTTTTGGTATTTGAGACTTTTTCTTCCTTAGAATCATTTTGTGTGGCTTCTGTCTTGTCTATCTTCTTCATGTCTAGGATGTATATGTTGTTCGGTCTTCTTGTTGCAGTTGAAACCAATATTCCTGAGTTATTTTCTCTGATTTTACATTTTCGGGAATCAAACGTAAGAGTGTATCCTTGATCACACATTTTACTAACACTGAGTATATTATGATTCAAGTCTTCAACCAATAGAACATTATTTTCTTTTACATTTTTTCTTCCAAGCTCTACTACACCTTCTCCAAGTATTTTGGTAGATGAGTCATCTCCAAATGCAACATTGCCACCCTTTCTCTTCAAGCTGATGAATTTGTCTTAATCCCCAGTCATGTGTGAAGAACATCCACTGTCTATGTACCATTCATCTTCTTATTTACATTCTTCAACAATTAATGTTATTCGACAATCTTCCTTGTTTAGAATCGCTTTCCTTATCCATACTGTGGTTGGCATAGGGACATCTTCATTCATATATCTGCAATCTTGTGCTTTGTGACCAAGATAATTTCATTTGTAACATACAATATTTTTTTCCATCAACGGATAAAATGAATTATAAAATTTTATGACAAATCCATGAGTATTTCCATATCTTTTGTTTACATCATTCATGTTTCTTGCGTATTTGTTCCTTTCAATGATTCTGCAATTAATTGCCTTATGTCCAAAAATTTTGCAAGTATAACAATGACCAAGAAAGAAATTTTGATACCTGGGAGTAAGTGACCTTCTTTGTGATGTAGTCCATTTGGGTTCATGATCTACTCTTTTGTAGTTTCCTTCATACTGATTGAAGCTTCTTTGATTCCTAGAGGTAGGAGGTCTTCTTGGATATTCATCTCTTTTGTAATCATTCCTTCTTTCTGGTATCCTCGTCCACTTCTCATCAACTGTCCGTGTAGATCTTTCTTCAACCATCTTGTTGGTATTTGCATATTCTTTAAATGAAGTTTCAACCATGCACCCAAGATGTGTTAATTCTTTTAGCACTTGAGAGTTTCTTAATCTCTTCCTCAATGAGACAACTTCTTGTTCAAGTTTCTCACAATCTTCTTCTTTCTTTATCATTTGGACCTTCTTTACTTCTGCTATTCTTCTTTCTTCTTCGAGTAGAGTTTTTAGGGCAATGTTTTCTTCTCTTAGTTTCTGAAAGTCTTCTAATTGTTTCTTTAATCTTACAACTATCTTTTCATAACAACCCAATTCACTTCTTAGTTTTCTACGTGTGTCTTTGAGCTTGCTATTTTCAATCTCAACATGCTTCAATTTTTTAAGATTCTCATCTTCTTGTTGAATC
>ML781639.1:577475-609246 GCA_009831015.1 Picea engelmannii | reverse complement strand
AATGGCACATTCAGCATCAGTCACATATATGAGAAACATAGAGACAAATATTTCCCGAGGAAACCCATACAGGGTAAAAATCTATTTTTCTTTATATGATAAGTAATAGTTACATTATTTACATTATAATACATATGAGCACCAACACATAATGAGGATACAACCTCCATTTTGCAAGATACTACTTGCTAAGAGCACCAACTCTCTGTTTTCTCTAGCACCCACTAGAAGGAAGCACCAACTCCCTCGTTTCTCTAGCACCAACTAGAAGGAAGCACCAACTCCCTGGTTGTTTCCATCACCAACTGGATGGAAGCACCAACTTCCAGTCATACAGGAACCAACCTGTATAACCGAGAACAAGAGTTCTCCCTTGCACCACCCTGCCACCCTAGTTTCTCTGGCTGCAACTAGGTGGAAGCTACAAATTCCTGTATTCAAGCACCCACTTGAACCTATGAGGAAAACAGTCCTCCCTAGCACCTCCCTTCCACCCTGAAATTTAAATCTTTGCTACTGAAACTTATTACAGTGATATAATGTTCAACAGTGGCTTACCAGACTCATCACTGTTCTACTGCATTTCCTTTCTCTGTCTGCCTCACTGCCTTCTTGCACACATGACTTGCGTTGTTTGTTCTTCTTCTTTTTATTCTCTGTGCGCCATGTCCATTCACTGTACAGTTCCTCTTCTTTTCAATTCAGCTGTTGCACTCTCCTCCTTCTTCACGTATGAATCACCTTCAACAACAGCAACCACAACAATTCCAACAACAACAACAACCACATTTCTTCTCTGTACCGTGTACTTATAGCTTTTGTGAAACTTGTGCATGGCATATTAGCCATTCCTCTGCATGCTCACACCATGCCAATATCCTCCACAACTCGAGTGCTCTATCTGATCATCATCATGACTCTTCAGCTTCTCTAGCCATTTTTCCACTCGTTCAACATCATTGTATGTTATGCTGAGATTCCTTAGCCTCTCTGGCAGTTGAGACTCTTCGTCTTCTCTGTGACAGTCGAGCTCACCTTCTCTGTTCCAGTTATAGGCTTCAATGCTCATCCATCTGTCAATCAACTCCACGAGCATCTTCATCCCTCTTGAAGATTCCCAGAGACTCTTCATCTCCTATGTCAATCACCCCAAAGTGTCTTCGAGTCCTCTGGTAGAAACCTTCATTGGTTTCTGGTAGTTACACTATGACATGAAACAATAGCCCTCCGATATCCTTCAATTTCATCTACACCGCTGGATTAGCTCTGAAGGATATTGTCGTGATTTATGCATTTCTCACTTTCACATTTCGGAGATTCTGCGATGAGACATCTTGACTCTTCATGTTGCGAGCTCCGAAAAGGAGCTTGGCTGCTCTAGATCCCTCCTCTACATGACCACAGGCGGTGACCATTGGTTACAACGACATTTCACTTTTTTGGTATTTTGACATTCGTACCAGACACGATCCCCGAAATTCCAAGGCAGAGCTTATCTGCACTAGGTCCTTCCTCCACGTGACCACAGGCAGTGACCATTGTCTTTTCTAAAAGGCGCTGCAAACTCATGATCTTCATCGACCCTGATCGACGGTCCACGATCTCGATGAATCAACGGTCTAGATATTTTCTCGATCTCACATCTCGTTATTCCTTAGATGGAGGCTCTCGTCACTCCAAGTTGCGATAGGTGAAACTCCGAGATAGAGCTCAGATCAATGGTCCACGTTCTTGGTGATCCGACGGTCCTGATCTCTTTTCAAATTCACATCTCGTGATTCCTTAGATAAAGGTTCTTGTCACTCCAAGTCGCGATAGGCGAAGCTCTGAGATGGATCTTAGATCAACGGTCTAGAACCCTTGGCGATCTGATGGTCCAGATATTATCGTGAGTTTGCATCTCACGATTCCTATGATGGAGGTTCTCGTCACTCCAAGTCGCGATAGGTGAAGCTCCGAGATGGAGCTTAGATCAACGGTCCAGAACCCTTGGTGATCTGATGGTCCAAATCTTATCATGATTTCGCATCTTGCGATTCCTGTGATGGAGGTTCTCGTCACTCCAAGTCATGATAGGCGAAGCTCCAAGATGGAGCTCATATCGATGGTCCCGAATACTTGGTGACATGATGGTCCAAATCTTATCATGAGTTCGCATCTCACGATTCCTATAATGGAGGTTCTCGTCACTCCAAGTCGTGATATGCGAAACCATGAAATGGAGTCTTTGACATGCTCTAATCTTCTGCCATGCGTCCCTCTTGGATCAATGATCAAGATTTTATCGAGACTTCACAACTCCAAGAGCCTTCATTGTGCCTGATCAACGGTCCATATTTGACCTCGATCTAACGGTTGATGTTATTTCATGATTTCGCATATCGTGAGTTAGAGAGGTGAAAGGCTGGAGCATTTCATGCCTTTGACTTTCGAGTCGGCGAAATGTTGATCTGTGTCCACATGTCCTTCCCGTAGATGGACGGTCCTCCTTCTTTCAATATTTTGTATACCCACTTCTCCTTGCACTTTAATGAATGTGCAGGTTCTCCCTGATCCAACGATGGTCGGAACTTATGCTCAGATCTAATGACTAAGATCTATCCTCCTCTTCTGCACGTTCTTCTTGTCTACAATCATATCTGACAGTCCTCCTTCTTTCGGGAATTTAAATGGGATCCAACGATCACTAACTCTTCTCCTACCGAGCTTACGCATCCTCCTTACTTAGAAGAATTTCCAAGTGTCAAAGGCCTAGACCTTTGATCCGCCTGAGATCCTGAGTATGCTATCTCTCTTGAGCTTTGGCAATTAGTTAACCTCATCCCTGGTGCACACCTACACACTGCACATGACTCTACTCTAATCCTCCTTAGCTTACAATTTTCCTATTTTTCCATCGATGCACACTCTGATCCTGCCATCAATGACAAGCTCACTTTTCCTGTTAAACCTGCCAAAAATCCTTTGCACTATCTCTTCTGAACTTATCGAGCTTGCTCTACAATGTCTTCCTAAAATACTTTTGATGTTCGTCTATTACATTCTTCCTGTACTCATGCCATCTTCACTATTGTACTTGCCATCAATGACAAGCATATGCTGCCTATTAAACATTTTCCAACAAGATAGTTTTTTTTCTTCTTATGTAACTGTTTCCAGGATCTAATACATAAATTAGCTTACAAAAAAAAAAATTGTAACTCAGGGGCTCTAAATTTGGATCAAAAATAGTTTCCATGTCATCTATGACATCCTCGACAGATTTATCAGAACATTCTCCATCTCTATTATTCACAACTTGTTTATAATTTTCTCTCAAAAATTCAAATGAAGAGAAACATAAGGGCAAAGATTTTTCCCTTACTTTGAGATTTTTTGCATTTTCCTCACTGTTGTCATAATCAATATGTAGAGGATTATTTCCATATTTGAGTTGTAATTGATGTTCTTCCTACCTAAATTATGTTGTTGATTTTTTTGAAGAGTTCACATTGATATAACCATCATCATATTGATCATATTTGGGTAGATCATCCATAAAATAAATGTCATCAAACATACACATCATATCAATTGATATCTCCTCTACAAGCTGATTTGGATTTTCATCTATGTCCATGTTGTGAATTGAATACATGAAATAATCCTCTTCTAATCTATGATACCAAGGGTGAGTTGCAAAGTGTTTAGGAACAATGACCCTTTCTTTAGATATGACCAATGGAACAATATGCCCTTGAACAACAATTTCATTTCCCATGATGACATTCTACATCATTTCTTTGATTGTACTGGTCAGAATGTCCAGTTTATATTATGAATATTCTAGCTTCTCCTTTTCTATTTTCTCCCTTTCTTCTGCCTTCATCTTTGACCTTTTGATCAAAAAATTAGATTCCACACAGTTTTTTGATTTTGGGGAAGGTGGTTTTGGATGAGGAAGGTGGTATTTCGAACCCCCCCAGGGTGGTAAGTGGTATTAGGGGGGATCCGAGTTCACTTGGTGGTGACAAGTGTCCCATGGTGGTTTCACTTTTCGGACCCCCACGTAGGGGGGGGGGGTTCTGATATATGGGGGAAAATGAGTGAGTGTGGGTTTTAGAACTTGGGATATAGTTTGTTTCATTAATTTATTTTTTATTTTGATTTTTGTTTTTTTCGTGTTGTTTTATTATGTTTAGTTTTTATTATTTTTTATTTTTTTTATGTTTTGTTTTTATTAGATTTTTTTTTATTTAATTTAAATTTTTAAATTGTTTTATATTTATATCTTTTATTTAATTTTTAATTAATGTTTAATTATAATAAACTAACCTAATTGCTAACTTAATCAGAATAACCTAATTACTAATTATTAATCAATTATTAATTAATTTATTATTAACAAGCCTAACCTAGTTTTATTAATCTAACTACAATAATTTAATTAAATTAACATTATTATCCTAATTAGTGTTAAAAAATGCCACTAACCATTTATTATTAACCTAATGTTTTTTATCATAAGCTTGTTTATTCATGTAGGGACGAAATTGGCAGAGGGGTGAAGAAATGGAGGGTGAGGGAATGAAGGGTGCGACAGGATGATGAAGGATCAGGTGATATGGATGGAGGGAAAAATGAAATCAACTGGGCCCAGCAAGCCAGATGTCTTCATCATGAGAGAAATGCCAAATAGATAGCTAAAGAATCAAGTCACCTACGATTATAGGACCCCAACAACTCGCATTGTGTATCCTCTAGTGTATCGCTCGCATTGTGTATGAGCCTTTAGTGTATTCGCTAGGGTATCCATGGCTATGTTCCGTGCTCTGTTGTCACTCACACTGTAGGCTAGGTGCGGGTTTGGTTTGATATATTTTGTTTTGAAATTTATTTTGTTATTTTATATTTTGTTATTTGTAATATATATTTTATTTTATTGTTTTAATATATATTATATTAATTATAACAAAATATAATATAAATATATAAATTATAAATCTATAAATTATAAATATAAATATAATTAATATAAATTATATAAATTTAATTTAATATAAATTATATGTAGGTTGGAGTTTAGGAATTATATGGGTTATATGGGTTCAGGATTAGCCTTGAGGTTAAGGATTAGATGGTTTAAAGGTTAGGAGTTAATGGTTTTGTAAGTTAGGGATTAGAATAATAGTGTTTATACGGGTTGTGTTTCAAATTATAGAGTTCAATGGATATGGGTCATAGAGGTTATGGGTATTATAGGGGTTTTAAGGTAGGGAGTTAAAAAAAATGGAATTTCTCCCATGGTTGACTGATTTGTGTGCTCAAGCATATGGATTTCTTCCATGCTTTTGGTTGCTTGCACCTATCATCTCCAACACTTCTACAAGGACTTATAATGATGGAATTGCATCAAAAATTGAAGACTTTTTTATTCATCTTAAGGCATATTCATTGGCATAGTTATATTTATACCTTGGATGATTCAACCCTACAACTTTAAGGGAGATTCCTCCCTTCTCTCTTCTTTATTTCCCCTTATCTCTTTTGATTATGGAGTGATCTTATTGTCCTTCCTCCATTGTTTTATTCCCGATTTCATTTTATCTTAGTATCGACCAACTCACCCCTCAAAACATGTCCAAACTCTCTCACCTCATTCAAATTAATGTCATTAACATGCCTCCTAGTAATTGTCTAACCAATCATAAAACAATTCCTACCCAACCTTATAACACGGGGATCCTAATTACACTTATTACTACATTATCCAAGTTAACCATGGAGGATACTCACCACTTCCTTACAACATGACACATATCCCTTCTACCCCTAGGCAAGGGTATCATACAAATACACTGTCTTCTTCAAAACAATTAAACATGAAACCTTCCACCTTATTTAGGATGTGTGATGAACACATTCCATACATGTGACAACTTGAAGAGTAAATCCTTAGATAACTTGTAAAACTTAAATACTCTCTTAGGAAACCCTTCCCTCCTCAATGTGTTCCCTATGCCAGACCTCCAACCTTACCTAAAATCCTTTCTCCTTTAGAACCTAATGTGCCTCCACCCAAGAAGTGTAAGACAAATAGGTCTCCCCCTCCTCATATAAGTTCTCCTAGAATTAATCACATAAGCATGGATGCTAACCTTTTCCCTAAATCAAACAAACAGTGCAATTATCATAATCTCAACACTCACAACTCGAATGAATATCAAGTACTTCGACATAAGAACTCGTTGTCTTTCGAACAAGGCTCATGATCTCCCTTGGTCCAAGTTACTACGACTTGATAGTGCACTTCTCCTAAACAATATGATGCATCACTTCTTTAAGACAAGATATCCTTCCTCAACCTACCGAAATATCTCCTCCTCTTGAACCTAGGTCAACATAAAAAAAACATCAAGTCACTCCCTTTAACACAATCATTGTGTGATGTACCTCTAGATTCCCTTTAGACCCACTCTTACCTCATAGGTTGCCTAAAATAGTGTCTCAAAACTTAGAGACCTAGACTTTTATAGGGCACCTTCATTTTGATGAGTGATTCACCTTAATGACCCCTCTCTATCATTCCTCTCATCCACCTTTTTCTAAAGGGTGGACCTCTTCTAAACCTTTATACAAAACCTAACTCTTATATCCTTTATATATATATATATATATATATATATATATATATATATATATATATATATATATATATATATATATATTGGAGATCACACACACACACACATCTTAGAGATCAAATTCAAATCTTGTCTAACGGGAAAGTTGAGCTACATGTGTCTAGACATGGATTACTATTGGAGATCCATCACAAAAATTTTATTCAACACAAGTAGCTTCAACATATTTTATTCAACCCAACTAACCTCAACACCTACAACAATGAATTACAATTGATCTCCTTCCATATTTCTCTTTGTATTTTCTAGCATTAGTGTTTCTCGCTTGTTATCCCCTAACATCTAGGAGTAACTAGAGGATATTTTTCTCCTAAGATACATATAACATGCATATGAGGCTGAGGGGTATTATTCATCATGGATGGTTCTTTTCACATAAGGGATGGGTCTTGGGCTATCAGCCCAAAATAAATCTTATAGGGCACTGATCCCTAAACTAGGCCTTAAACCACCACACAAACCAAAATCATTGGCCTCATTTTGGGATATGGAAATTATTGAGAGATTTTGTGTACCTAGCATGAGTCTCATGGCCTTGATCATCGTTGACAGAAGAAAATAATATCCATAGTACCTAAGATAATCTTATAGGATCATAATTCATTAATGACACCTCAAACCATCACATAAACCCTCTAGATAGAATCATTATCCTATGAATGATATATTAGCATCCTTAGAACGTTTTAGGAATAAGGGATGGGTCTCAAGACCTTAACCATGGTCATGAGAGAAAATAAAGGGTATTAGTAAATAAATTAATTTGTTAAGGCTCGTGATAAATGAATGAGTCCTTGAATCACAACATAATACATTTAGAGGGGATATTTGGTTTGTGCTTCAAATACAGGCGCCATTAGCAGGTTTTGTACACCAAGTAGGATTTTTATAAAAAGCGTGGTCATGGGGATTATTGACAAGGACCATTTTAGAATGTATTAACAAGTTTTATTTAAAGCATTCCTAAGACAATAGGGGTCCTTTCAATTTTAGTAGGTGACATCTTATTTTTTCCATGACATCTTATTAAATTATCACTAAAACTTTGATATTTTAATCTAATCATTCTTATAACAATTGAAGATACATAATTACAGATGTATCAAAAGATGTATTCATGACAATATTTAAGTTAGATAATGGATTGTTCTCAAGAAACCACTCAACATACATTGTTTATTAAGATTAAATTTTATGAAGTTTATGAAAGAAATGAATGGATTTTCGTTGAAGGAATGCTAATCAAGTTTGTATTTGGCCATTAGTTTTAAAATGAAATAGGAATAATTAACAATGATTTGATTTCAATTGATTTTGATTATGTGCTATAAAGACATTGGACTCATACATGTTGCATACCTCTACACTTGCTAGGTACAATCTTAAGAGCTAAAAATAATAGTAAGACAATAATATTGATACTAAAAGTAAGGTTAGAAATGGTTAATAATAATTTTAATTCAAAGGGATCAATGCAAAATCATTTTCGATATCTATTATTGAAAACTTGTTTATAATTTTCTCTCTGAAATTGAAATGAAGAGAAACATAAGGGAAAATATTTTTCCCTTAATCTGCGAATTTATGCACTTTCCTCATTGTTATCATAATCAATCTGCATAGGTTGATTTCCATATTTGAGTTCTAATTGATCTTCTTCCTGCATAAAGTATGTTGTTGATTGTTTTGAAGAGTTCACATTGATATAATCATCATCATATTGATCATATTTGGGTAGATCATCCATAAACTAAATGTCATCAAACATACACATCATATCAATTGATTTCTCCTCTACAAGATGATTTGGATTTTCATCTGTGTCCATGTTGTGAATTGAATACATGAAATGATCCTCTTCTGATCTATGATACCAAGGGTGAGCTGCAAAGTGTTTAGGAATAGTGACCATTTCTTTATCTATGACCAATGGAACAAGATTCCCTTGAACAACAATTTCATTTCCCATTATGATGTTCTACATCATT
Organism: Picea engelmannii; assembly: GCA_009831015.1. NCBI lineage: Eukaryota > Viridiplantae > Streptophyta > Pinopsida > Pinales > Pinaceae > Picea > Picea engelmannii. The sequence goes on along the minus strand of ML781639.1, from coordinate 600,575 downwards.
TCTTTCATTGTGTTGGCCAGAATGTCCAATTTAGATTCAGAATATTTCAGCTGCTCCTTTGTTATTTTCTCCCTTTCTTCTGCCTTGATATTTGACCTTTTGATAAACAAATTATATTCCATACTAATCGCATTGTCATGCATCCCCTTGAGTGTAGTAGTGTTCCTTTATCTCAACTGAAATGATATCTCTGGATCAAAGGCATCTGGGTAGCATAATATAGCTAAACCAGGAGGTGGTCTTATATCAACATGCATGGAATTATAAACTTGATTGAAACAGCTTAAAAGTGATGCGCTGTCTCTCCTGGATGTCTTTTCAAATGACCATATTCTTCTAAAATGAGAAAAATATTTCTCTTGATATCCCATTTACCAAGGAAGGCTTCTACAAACTGATGAAAATTGGAGATGCTTACAGCTGCCAAAATTTTGAACCATTCCTTAGCTCTATCTTGCAAATATAGAGAAAAGAGTCTGATGCAGACATCATTTTCATCAACCTCAAATAGATCAATAAAATTCTCAAAAACCTGAATGTGTTTCTCAACAGTGATGTTACCATATTCTCCATCAAACCTGGGAAGGTATTTGTAGTAATTGACAAGTAAATCATGGAGTATAGGGGGTAAGATAAGAGGCTTGTATCTATATGGAATATTTACAGGTGTAGGAGTATGTACAAGAGATGTAATACTTGGCTTGGTCTCTTGAGGATCCTCAGTTTGAATTTGATCAACATGAGTTTCAACAATATGGTCTTGGCTAGATTCACAAAAAGAGAGGAAATATTTAAAAATAAAACCTATTATGCCTTGGATGAAATTCCAACTTACATACCTGATATTTTTAGATTGTCTTGTCATTGTTTCAATTTCTTCCTCGAGTGGAGTCCTTGAAACTGATTGGAGTGTATAGGAGTTGTCAAGTGGATGATTCATCCTTCTTGTGTCTGATCATTGTCCACCATCAGTAATCAGATTTGAAACTTGATATTATTTCTGAAGAACAATCCCGAGTACGGTCACCACTATGTTAGCACTCTGTAATTTTCCCAAGGCTGTGGAGGCAATCGCAGAGGTAACATCAAACCACTTGCAGTCCTGGATCTAGCCCTCCAAGACTCAGACAGGGCTCTCTATGTCTGATATAGATTTAATTATAATAGATTGTAGGTATTAGGCTAGTTATTATTATACAAAGGTTGGTTTATAAATTGACTGGTTGGAAAAGGAAGGGAAGGACATTGGGCAATGGAGTCAAAGATATCTAATTCAATAAAGGAAGGTTCTACATGAAAACTTACATGGAAAGGTAGGCACTTTTTTGGATCCTTTAAAATTTGATGAATGATTGGGAAGGATTAATGGGCAGATCAGGTTATAACAGGGAAATTAAGAATCCTGGATTTATCCTTCAAGTGGAAAACATTGATATTTCTTTAAACAGGAACAAGGCTTTTTAAAACAAATCCTGAACTTGATTCTTAAAATAATAGAGAAAAGAAACACATATGAAAACAAAGAAAACATAATTACAGTGAGAAACACTTCACCAACATGAGTGACATAAGAATCATGCAATTGTTATAGTTTTATTACTACATTTGATAGACTGTGGCTCTGTGATCTCTTTACAAATTTAGTTTCATACTTCTAATAGGTCCCAACTGATCAACCCCTGATACTTCAAAATTAGAAGTATTTATAAATTATTTACAATGATCTTGTCATTAATGACTATGATTGAATTTAGGAAAATCTAAACCAATTCGGTTTTGGATTACAAAGATATAGAGATCATTGAGATTCATTCAGAGATCCATCACTGTTTTGATGGGATGTGTGGGTGATTTGTGCCTTTGAATCTGATCTCGTTGTCATCTGTCCTTTGACTTTCTGCCTCTTGAGTTTATGAAAAATAGGGTCTCGTGAAGTCTTCATTTATCCCAATATTAGATGTTGGTATAAAACCTGGGAGATGTTTTTGTAGATGAGCCTATTCTGAATAAACAAATCTCTCAGTTTTTCCAAATTCATTTCGATCATTCCAAAACATCTACCGCAAAAACATGACAAAATCAAGAAAACTGGAAACTTAAAAAATAGTGCTTAAAGATGGCATTGATTCTCCCAATTCCTGATACCTATTGAAACCCTTAGAGAGGTTATTGTTCTTCAGCTTGTTGTGGAGAAAAATGTCTCTTGGTGTTTCAAAATTCCTTCAAGTTTGCCAGGAATCTCTCTCAGAAAACAAGTGGTCAAAATTGTGCAAAAAATAGTTTTTTGATTTTGAGGAAGGTGGTTTTGGATGAGGAAGGTGGTATTTCGAACCCCCCCTAGGGTGCTAAGTGGTATTGGGGGGGGGGGGGGNCCGAGTTCACATGGTGGTGACAAGTGTCTTGTTGTTCCCGATTTTATGTTTTAAGGCTATAAAACATACCGTCAAGGCATCCGTAAATAATTTTAATAAAAAGATTTGGAAATAAGGAATCAAAGAAATATCAGAACAAATTCAGTTTCTAAACTATCTCTGTCTTTCTTCATGTTTCTCTTGGATGCTAATGTATCGCTCAATAGCAGCCCATGATCGTTCTAACTCAACCTTATTGGTCGCTGTTTGTAAAATAGTAATAAATAAACTTAGGGCAATGTTGGTTTGATCCCGAAGGCTCAGTTCCACGTTAGGTTGTCTGTTACTAGGGACATTCATGGATGATAAGGTTTAAAAGGTTTATAAATGGGTTTTTAATCAATTGGTTACTTAAGATTTCCAGAGATGAGATTAATGAAAACAAATTTTAAAATCTAAAACAGTAATGTAAAACACATTCAAGGTCGTTTCCTGTTTTCATAACAATTTTGAAATTATAGACAACAAAACACACTACAGGGAAATATAAGGCTTTTATCAAGAAAGAATCTTATATTTCAATTAACGATGATGAAAGAAAAAACAAGATTTCTAACAGAATTAAGTATTAAGGAACAAAAGGTTTTACAGGTCTTAAAATTACTAAAGTAATTTCAGAGGAAAGACTGTAAAACATTCAACATCCAAACCAATATGAAATAATAAACAAAGATGCATATAAATTCAAATCAATTACTCATTAGAAAACATTTAAAAGGAAAATTTAACAAAGCATGAAAAACAAGGGAAGACACATAGTTACGAGGTTGCAGGATCCAAAATCTCGTTTGCGATTTATATTTCGATGAAATTCAAAATTGATGTTACAAAAATGGCTCTCTCCAAAATTTCTGAAGCCTTTTCTTAGCCTTTTCAAATCATATTTATACATTTTCGAAAAAGTTTCACGTTGGTAACTAACCAACTCCCTACTATTACGGTTACATATAAATAATGTCAACCATTTACAATTTCTTTTAAAATTCTAATAATAAAAACATTTAAAGAAAGTTTTAAGTTTGCATTGATGAACTTTCTTTCTCTGCTTCAACGCATTGAACACATTTTCCCAAAAGGTTTACTAAGATCCTAGGAGCCTCGAGTATCTCATTTGCTTCAAAAGAGAAAAATCTTCTCTGTAAATACGGAAACCGACTTTCTATCGTTTTCTCTGTGAATTTAACATTTTTCAACTTTAAACTTGAAGTTACCATCCACTTATTGATTTCTGTAATGTTGACCAATTTAATATTTGAAATTTCTGCTTTCTTTTCTTCGAGCTCTTCTCTCAACTTCAGCTGATGCCTGGCAATGTTTACTTCGCCTAATAACCCGGAACAACAATCTCTCCCGATATTTAATGAATCTTTTTCAAAGAGATTGAAGATTCCTTGACAGTCTTCGTTAACTTCTTTTGTGACTCTTTTATATTCAGCCAATTTTGATTCCCATACTTTTATCATTATATCCCCTTTTACCTGTTCAAAAATAGATAATTTCTGATTTTTTCCAATTTGATCTTTTAATGAGGAAGCCACTGCTTTCTGAAAAGTAGTCCTTGCTGCTTTCGCTTCTCTTTATTTCTGGAACACCTTTTCCATAGACCTATTTGATTCCTGAAAATAGTTTTGGATTATTTCCAGATTACAAAATACTTTATGTTGTTCTTATTCTATTCTTACATATATCTCTGATGCCTGTGCCCTGAAATTTTCAATTTCAATTACCTGGTTAGCAATAGAAATAATCTTGTCTTGCAAAAAATTATTTTCTTCTCCCAACTTTTGAACCTGTTCTTGAGTGACCTGTATCATGTGTTTTACCTCATCCAAATTTTTATTCAACTTTTGGATTTCCTGCATATCTTTGAGTCTAGCTTGTTCTAGACCCTTCTGTATTCCCCAACCAATATTTCTTTCATTTTCCTTTAATCTATCTTGCAACTGAATTATTTCTTGATCCTTCTGTTCAAGCATAGTTGTTAGGTTTCCCACATAATATATATTAGTTGATGCTATAGCACCCATTGTTCCTGCTAATTTTGTAGAGAACTCTCCATCCTTGAGTTTCTTCCTATCAATGATAACTTTATGCCTTTTGATCGTTCCTTCTCCTCTTGGATGGATTTCTTGTTTCAAGACTGCTCTTCGTTTTTTGCTGAAAAAATAATCAGATGGGGGGATTTCATCTCTTGAAATAGGCTCCAGATCACTGACATATAAAACTCCTTCATGAGGGGTTCCGAAAGTTGACTGTAATGGAGTCAAAGCTGTTATAGGACTGCCAAGTTCTTTTGAAGCAGTTCCTCCAATCTTTTCTCGAATATCATCAAGAATTATTGGACTTGTTTCCAGTCCTTTTCCTTTCTCTGTCCCTGGTTCTTTTATCTGAGAACCGTTTGTGTTTTGAGGAGGTATTTCATAATCTTTCAACTTATCTTTGTGATTTGATTTATCCTGAGTATCAGTTTCAAACTCTGGAGGGGTTTCTTCCTGTTCTGGCAATGAAGTCGATATTTCACCTTCTAAAATCTTCAGCAGGCAGCTTCACCTATGTCTTTGAAAAGATGTAAACCCAGTCTGTGATTCAGGTGGCAAGGCCTGTACTCTGTTCTGTACTTCCTCATAATATTTAACATCTTTGAAAATATCATCATAAATAGAAACTTCATGTTCATAAGCTTTTAAATTACAATGTATGTAATGCCGGCTAATTATTTGGTAAGGGTCATGTTTTTTGTGATCTATGTTTACTAATTTCACTTCCTCTAATGACTCAGCCTCCGCTTTAGAATGGCCTAAGTTTGATAAAGTCAATTTCCCGACATAAACAGGGAAAGATGGCCATGCTTTTTTCTGAAGAGATTTTAATTCTAACCCAATACCACCCTTAGCTAACTGATGAGCCACTTCTCTGCATACTAATCTATCTGGTAAGAATTTCGGGAGTGCGTGAGGTGGAATGGAACAGCCATAAACCCTAACATAGGAAAAAAATTCCTCAATAAACCAGTCGGCAACCGATTTGAGGCTTTCTATGACTGCATCAGAAATGCGAGGGGGTTCGTATCCAAAGAATATTTTGTGCAGAGGGATAATTACATAATGACAAACATCATAAAAAGCATCTTTTTCATTTTCTTACCAGAGGGCTAAGTGGTATTTATGGACAGGCTCTATGTAGGAAACATTCCAACTCCAATTCATTAATGGAAAAGGAGTCATAAAACAAATGGCATCCATAATATATGTAGACATATAAAAAGATATTGGTTGTCCCTTTGACCTGGCTTCTTTATAATTTACAACCTCTAAAATTAGGTTATCTGACAAAATTTTATGCCAGTTAAAACTACGTCCTTCCGAAACTTCCTCTAGGAAGGGTGTCCAGTCTGCATGAAAGTGGCAGGGATCTTTTCTCCCGAAAAGTCTGCATAACATCATGGATGCGTAAACCATATATTCGTTTAAATATTTCGAAGCATAAATCCCATGAGCATCAGCCCTAAACTTTGCTTCGGACCTCGCCCATCGTCTAATCATGTCGGGATATATCTGGCCTGCCTCAACACATTCCTTTCTTTGAAACTAAGCTAAAAATTCAGCATTAAAGGTGTGTTTGTAATTCGGCAAGAGTTTATACATTTCTTGAATGTTCTCAGGCATGAATGAGCTGACGACAACTCCTTGCTCGTTCAGAATGCTTCTTGTCAAGATGTCCACCCTATCTAGAGCCCAGTAGATCATATCGGTATATGTTACCAAACTCGGATGTGCAACAACCTTATGAAGCTCAGACTCAACAATGTCTCAAAGATGATTTTCTCAATCAAGGTCTGCATATTTAAGCTCATCCTCCATCTTTTTGGAAATTCTAGTCCACGATTTGATGGAGTGTACTCCGGATGCAGTAGTATCGGAGATAATATCACCTTCCAGTTGGTCTTCGTTTTTCTTCGGTGCTTTTTTAGGTGCCATAGCTCTGCGTTTAACTTGAAAACTTGTCACAGAGAGTGGATGAAAAACTTAGCTTTGAAAAGGAAATATAGACGTTCGATTGTTTAATTTGAATATATCTTACGTATAGTGAGAATCGTACATCTGTCACAAAATAAAAGATCGTAATGAAGAAACGATTTTCGGAGATATGCATTCAATATTTGTACTTAGGATTTCTCATCATTTTCAAATATAAAGAGAAACATAATAAATCAGAACACGACGCATTAATGAACATTCAAAGAAAAATTAATTTTCAAACTATTCAGAAAGTGGATTTATTAGTGTTAATTTTGAGTTAAATTTGAAAACATGGTTTTCGGGGTTTCGTCAGTCTTGATGTCAAAAAATATGTCGTCGAAGAAACCCGATTTCTTGAAATCGCGATGTATTAATTAAAATTAAAATGTTTTTAATATCTTGATTAATTGAGATTCAATATTTTTGAGATTTCGTTAATCGAAAAATCGGAAGTCGGGATTTCGGGAAATCTGATGACATGAGTCGTGCTCTCATGGAATCGTGAATCCCGAAATCGTGAAATGGCGATGACCCGTTTATTTTAAACATGATTTACCTTATATTAATCAACTCAGTAATCAAGATTAAGGCCAAAACAGATATAGTTTATTTCAAATGTGAATTATGAGTCGGGATTTTGGTGATCGGGATTTCGGGAAATAGTATGACAAGAAACATGCTTCTCATAGAACCATGAATCCCGAAATCGCGATGTAATTATTTAAATCTTAATCATTCTTAGCAAAGATTAGATTAATTCATATATTTACTTAAGGATCAAATGTATCGCAAAATAGGGAAATCGGGAAACACAATGACAAGATTATATGATCTTATTGAACCGCGAATCTCGATATCGCGACGTGATTAACTTAACTCTTAAACCTTTTAATTGAGAATTAAGTAATTTATGTTTTAATTAAGTCCTAAAGCATCAGGAAATCGGGGATCGGGGTTTCGCAATTTGGTTTGCATTAAAAATTTGTTTACGTCAAACCCCGAATCCCGATTTCTTTAACATTTGACTAAAAAACTCGCAAATTTAAAATTATATTCCTTTTAAATAATTGAAAAGTGTTGGAAAATTTATATGTTTGTAAACCTTTATCCGTTCTTTATTAAAAAATAACAAATGGTATCGCGAATTTCAGAAATGTTTTTTTTTTCTTTGAGGAAAGCCGAAACTTTAAAAAAATAAAATCTAGACCTTAGGGACGCAAAATTTAAGCTTTGTTTCAACATAGGCTCCAACTAGGGACCTCGTCTCCCTGCGGGATGAGGAGAACATGTAGATTCAGTGCCTTCATTGGGTAAATGGTGTCAAGGGTTTATCTATGATAAATTGATCAAGGAGAGGACAAAGAGATTATATAAAGCCTTTGAAAACCTTTTCAAAACTTCTTATTTATTTGAAACTCAGTTATAGTCTTCTTCAAAATTCTCCTTCCCGTTCCAAAATTGAGTTAGTATTGAGATGATTAGAACAATCTTTGGAAACTCAACAGATTATGGAACATTTCAGCTTGCATCAATCGAAATAAAATTTATAATTTTTAAACTGGGAAGCTCTATTTTGACTTAAAATGAATATCTAGTTTTGAAAAATTGATAACTAGAATAGAGTTATAGATAAGTATGACAACCTTATAGACACCTCAGATATTGCTTCACTGCCAGTGGGCCTGTTCAGTACCTCGGTGAAGTTATCTGTCCCTTTTTACTGAATTTCCTTTCACCACTTCGAGTGCTAATTTTATGCTCAGACATTGCTTCACTGCCACCGGGCCTGTTCAGTACCCCGGTGAAGTTATCTATTTCTTTTATTTTTAGATGAGGGCAATCATTTAAATGAATTTCCTTTCATCGCCTATAGGACTAGATGGGGGAAATCAATTATGAATTTCCTTTCACCATCTGTCTTATAGTTAGCTTTGGCCTACAAAGTGGGGGAAATCAGTGATACTTAATATATCAGGGGTGGTGATCTGTGTAAAAAATTATAATAGAGGTTTGTCAACTTGTTTTGGTTATTCTAGACCCATTTTTTCAAACCTTCAAAACCCCTCAGTCTGTAGAGAAAAAGGGAAAGATATTTTCAGGGGATCTTCTTTTGAGCAAGCTTAAAACTTCAGACAAACTGTTAAGAAACTTAAGATATTCAGAATTAACTCAAACCTAACCATTTTTAGTCAGAGAGAAAAACTATGAAACTGACCTAACTGAATCTAATCATTTCTTGATTTTCAAAGTTAATACATAATCTCTCCTACTCTGATAAGAAATTCTGAAAATATGAAAGATGGTATTGAAGGTATAAAAGGAGATTTTTCAACAATTTATAAATCATAAAACCTAAGTTATAACTTCAAAATATCTCTTTGGATTTTTTTTATTTTTTTTTAAATGAAAATGAGAACAGTATATACAATTTTATTTTATTTATTTTTATTTTTATTTTTATTATGTATATATATATATATATATATTAGATGAATTAATTATTCCATATAATGCTTTAAAAAACGCTGGCATTCAAGATCTTACCATCCAAATTTTCAAGTAGAAATGAATTTTTTCCTTCAAAAGATGATACTTTAAAGGGTCCATACCAAATATGATCGAATTTACCATTTTTTCCTGAATCTTCTTTTCGAGCATCCCACCTCAAAACCAAATCCCATGGGAGAAAGTTCTTATTCTTGGCCTTGTGATCAAATAAAATCTTCATATCATCCTGGTACTTATGCAACTTTTCATCTACTACATCCCTATGCTGTTGAACTTCAATCAGTTGGTTTATCCTTCTTGTGAGAGGGTTTGGTTCTTCCTTCTCGTCTTGCCATAGTTTCATCACATGAAGTGCTAGATTTATGGGCAAGACTACATCTGTTCCATAAACCATTTGAAATGGAGAAAAACTGATAGACTTTTTTGTGCCTATCCGATTTTCCCATAGAGCATATTTTAAATATAAATGCCAAGATTTTTTATTTTCATTTAAGACTTTCTTGATTTTACTGATCAAACTTTTGTTACAAGATTATGCCAAACCATTTCCCTGTGGATAGTATGCTATGGAATGTCCTAACACAATATTATATTTTTGGAAAAAACTGACCATTGCCATAGACTTAAAAGCTTGTGCATTGTCTGTGACTATCTTTCTAGGACAACCAAATCTTGACAATATATTCTCTTCTAAAAAGTCTATAACTACTGAATCAGTGGCCTTCCTTGTTGGAATAGCTTCCACCCATTTGGTGAAATAGTCAGTAGTGGTCAGAATCCATCTATGTTGGGCACTTGAATGGGGATTTATCTCACCTATGAAGTCAAGTCCCCATTGCTGAAAAGGAGCTTTTGTCTTGACTGGGACTAATGGAATTGTTGGTAGCTTATGTTTTCCTGTAAAAACTTGGCAAGGGATACAAGCTCGTACCTTAGCATTTACATCTGGGAAAATTTTAGGCCAGTAATAACCAGCCCTCGGGATTTTATATGCCGTTTCTCTCCAAGTGTGGTGCCCTCCACAGACTTCTTCATGAAACTGACTTATAACTTCCTCTATTTCTGATTCGACCAGACAGACTGAAAGGAAACCAAGCAGGTCTTTCCAGTATAATCGTTTCTTGGAAATACAGTATTTAACTGCATGCAGCTTCAGTGTTCTAGCTTTGGAAGGTGACAAATCATCTGGACATTTCAAAGTTAATAAGTATGTTACTATGTCCTTGTACCAATTTGACGACGCAAATTTCTCATCGATCTTGTTTTCGACTATTTGGTCATCATGTTCATTCACATCTATCTATCCTTATTCCTCCTGAGCATTGTTTATCCCAAGAGCCCTAAAATTGGATTTAGCTAAAGTTTAGCTAAACCCTGTCCTTTTACCAATTTAGTTGGTTTAACCTCCAAGTCAAACTCTTGAATTTTTGCAAGCCATCTTCCTCTTTTACCATCACTGTCTTCTTAAACCAATATATCTTTTACAACACTAGTGGGTACATATGCAATCACTTTAGAATGTAATGCATATGTTCTGAAAGCTTTCAATGCTTTTACCATAGCATAAGCTTGCTTTTCCATTATATTGTATTTAAGTTTAGCATCTCGGAGGCTTTTGCTGAAGAAAGCAATGGGTTGCTCGAAACCTTCGTCATTCTTCTGAAGGAGTACAACAACAAGCGTATGTTCAGAGGCAAATGAAAAAATTAGAAAATTTTTAAGATAATATGCACTCGCTAGTACTGGTGCCTCACTTATAACTTTTTTAATGTGGGCAAAGGATGCCTTAGATTCTGTTGTCCACTTTACTTCGTTGTTTTTTCTAAGCATATCTGTAATCAATTTAACAATCTCAGCGAAGTTAGGAATAAATCTTCTCAAAAAATTTATTTTCCCTAAAAATGATTGAATTTCTTTAACATTCCTAGGAATAGCTATTGTATCTATAGCCTCTACTCTTTTTGGATCAATCCTGATTCCATCTTGGGATACTATATGACCCAACAACTTTCCTTCCTGCATAGCGAAATGAGACTTTTTAGGATTTAAGGATAAACCAAACCTGCGGAATTTTTCAAATGTTTGTTTGAGATTAATCATATGGTCTTCATTTGGTTTTGAAAAAACAGTAAGATCATCCAGATATATGACTACGAACTTGTCTTGTTCGCCGACAAAATCAATATCCATCGCGCGTTGAAAAGTAGCTCCTGCATTCATTAGTCCAAACAACATTTTATCATACATAAACGTGCCCCAAGGAGTGGTAAATGTGGCTTTTTCCTTGTCAATCTCACTAACATAAATTTGATTATAACCTGAAAATCCGTCAATCATGGACAATCTAGTAGCCCCTACTACTTTTTCAAGAACGTGGTCCATTTTAGGTAGAGGATAATTATCTTTAAGAGAAGATTTATTAAGATTCCTGAAATCAACACATAATCTGATTTCCCCATTTTTCTTTCTAACTGGGACTAGATTAGCTACCTAATCAAAATATCTTAGAGGAACAATAATCTTAGCATCTAGAATTTTTTTAACTTCTTGTTCAATAACATGTAATAAAATCGGGTTAAATTATCGGAGTTTTTGTTTGAAAGGTTTGACACCTGGTTTAAGTGGTATTTTGTGTTCTATCACAGAAGTGTCATATGTTTTCAAATCTTCGTATGACCATGCGAACACATATTTATATTTTTTTAACAACTCCGTGTATTTGGTTTTGTTTTCTATTGATAAAAATTTAGATAACTTAACCATTTTGGGGTTATCTTCGGTTCCTATGTTAAAATATTCAACCTCCTCTGGTTGAGGTTGTAGAGTAGTTTTAGAAGGAATGTCATCTTTATTAAAGAGTCTTTCCAAAGGGATTAGACCTTTGGGGATTTGGTTGTTCTTAAGAACAAGCATCTGGTGGTTAGCAATTTTATCATGAAATTCTTTAGAATCTTCCCCTTCTTGCATGATCCAAATAGGATTATTTTGATTCTCCTGATCATTATATGTTTCTGCAAATTCATCTAATGATTCAAGAAATTTTCTAAGCTTCTCATCATCTTCAAAAACCTGTCAATGTTGTATATTATTAGGTATTGAAGGGCGATGTCTCATTTGTATATGATATTTTAAATTAAAAGTAGTCGGGGGTGTAAAAGTTGATGCAGCTTTGGCTAAAGCATCAGCTTGTTGATTTTCGGATCTAGGGACGAACTGAAAATTCACAAAAGTAAAGAAATTCTCAATTAAATCCCAGACACAATTTATATAATACCATAATCTAGGATGCTTAGCTTGATATTGCCGATTTATTTGTTTTATAATTAATTCAGCATCACCAAAGACTTCAAGATTCTTAATTTTCATCCTTCTAGTAGCTTCTAATCCAAGTACTAGAGCTTCATATTCACACACATTATTTGTACAATCTATATACCACTGGAGCCTATATGAAAAAGGAATAAAAAATTGATCATAGGGAGTGATAAGAAGTTCTCTATCCCTAGCTCCAAGATAGGAGGATGCACCATCAAAATACATTTTCCATATACCAGTATTATATACATTTTTCTCTATTTCTTTTTTTTCAATTTTTTCTTCTGTACATTTATCACCTACATCTACTTCAAAATCATCATCTAAAGATAATATACAATTTATTAAATCTTGGTCGGCAATATAAACAGGATGATTGTTAGGATTATTTGGGTCACTTATAGTGAATGCCAACCGAGTCTCCCTGTAAAGACGAGTGAATTGGCCTCCAAAAACAGGGATTGTATCATATGTCATATCTAGCTGAAGGGATCCTCCAAGCTTAGTGCCCCATGATCTAGATAATAGCATTCCATATTTTGGGGGGATATCAACGACTACTACATCTATAAGGATACTTTTAGCAGGTATCTGGGCCAAACATACCACTAGGTCTTTAATCATTCCTATGCATTTAACTTTCCTTGAATCGAAAGAATACAAATCACCATAGGGTCTTGTGATTTCGAGACCAAGTTTTTCCATTATTGCCTTTGGCATAACATTATGGGAAGCTCCAGAATCCAACATACAGTTATGTAAAAGGTGGTAAAAAAGAGTTAGTGTAATATAAAAAAGAGCCATTGTATCTCTTGCACCTTCGACATGTGGACCGAAAACTAGGATAGGCTTATCATCTTCTAAGTTAATAGCGTCGGCCTGACTTTCATCTTCAGAAAAATTTATCATTTTGGTGATTTGTTTTCGGTATACTGGATTTTTTGCTAATTCAACAAGGGGGATAGGAATTTTGATCTTACTTATTTCGTTTTCCAAATTGAAGTTTCCCAGAGCCTTGTCATTCTCAATGTTTGGGGCTTCCATACCTTTTTTCTCGGTTTTACGTTGAGATGTAACCTTATTTTCTTTTATCAAAGCTTGTGTATTTACAGGGGGTGTTCCTATTGGTTCTAACTGTACAGGGTGGGTATCAGTTGTATTTCTTTTTGCAGACTGTTTATCTGCAACTTTTGGATTTACCTCATCGGTATCATTTCTTAACAAACCCTTTTTTGTTTGAACATTAGGGAGATTTTTATTTCTTAGTCTCAGATTGTATTTTCCTTGTAAGTCAGCAATAATATCATCTGAAATATTTGATATGTGAAATTATCAGTGATGTTATTGTTAACTTGTTTTTCTGATGTACTTTCTTTAATCAAAGATGCTTCATAATCTTGTCTAGATAAATAAGGAGACTTATTATCATCACCAAGATTACTAATATCTTCATCCAATTCTTCAAAATGGCCCAAATATTACTCTCCAATATAATTTTCACTTTTGAAGGGTGCTTGAATTTTTTGATCTTCATTTTTCATCGTTTTATATGGTCCCTGAGGTTCAGGATTTTTCCGAAAATCTTTTCTGGGAAAATTATCCCTTTTTTCATTTTTTCTAGTTCCATTTTCGAGATCTTATTTGAAAGTTCCTGAATGACCCTAGCCATATCTTCTAATTTATCTCCATAAGATTTTCCTGACCCTGAAGATCCACCTTGTTCTTTGAATTTTTTATTTTCTTTATTTACATTTTCGGTCTTTGCTTTAAGCTTCCCTGATGCCATCATATTGGATTCAATTTCAACTACATCATCCTGCATTTTAGAGAGATCTAATGATCTCCTTTCTCTCAATAGTAAAGAAAAGTCGGGATCAAAAGCACCAACAAAAATCACTTTTGCTGCAGGTTGTGAAGGTTTAACTTCAGCTGGAATTTTATTGTACAATTTATTAAACCTTTGTGTGAATTCTAGAACTGACTCAGAGTTTTTCTTTTTGAGGGCTCCGAATTCGGTTAGATAGTAGAGGTGATCCTTCCTCTCACCCCATTGTCTGATGAATGCACTCTCAATCTCTTCAAAGGATCTTAATGATCCAGCTGGTAATGATCGAAACCAAGTTCTCACCTGTCCCTCAAACGTTTTAACAAGTAATCTAGAATAAACATCTTCATGTTCTATTCCAAGTATATCTACAAATTGATCGAAAAAGTTTATATGTTCTTTTGCAGTCAAATCACCCTCCCCTGTAAATTTCGGGAGGCTCTTCATATAGTTCTCAGGGAGATCATGAAGAGGAACAGGAAGAACGAGGGGAGCATATCTAGCAGCCACTTTGGCAAAAATCCCAGGAAGTCGTACTTGACCACCTCCAGGAGCACCACCTCTAGCTCCAGCACCTCCTTGTGCCGCCATGGTTAGATTTGGGACTGAAGTTTGGACAGTGTGTGGAGAAGATTCTCGGAAAATTGGAGACGAAACTTCAGGAAATGAGAAAGTATCAAAAGAGGGGGGAAGTGAAAGTGATCGTTCAAAAGCTTCCAATGAGTTTGATTGTGTAAAGTTAGGTTGATCTGTAGAATAAGTTGATAAAAGGATTTGTTTAATTGATTTTCGTGATTTTAAATTTTTTTCCGGATTAGAGACTGGCGAGGTCTGTTTACTATCCGGGTTTTTTCTGGTGTTCTTACGGCTACTAGCCAGTTTATTTAGTGTGTAGTCGCCAAGTGAAAAATAATTTAGCCTTAGAAAGTTTTATGTTCTTGTTCACTATCAACAACATAAAATGTCAATGTCATTCTTCCTAGAGAAATAATTCGTTTCTTCGGTCCCCCAGCAACGGTGCCAAAAAGATGTTGTTCCTAAGTTTATGTTTTAAGGCTATAAAACATACCATCAAGGCATCCCTAAATAATTTTAATAAAAAGATTTGGAAATAAGGAATCAAAGAAAGATCATAATAGATTCAGTTGCTCTTGGATGCTAATGTCTCTCTCAATAGCAGCCCATGATCGTTCTAACTCATCCCTATTGGTCGTTGTTTGTAAAATAGTGTTAAATAAACTTATGGCAATGTTGGTTTGATCCCGAAGGCCCAGTTCTATGTTAGGTTGTCTGCTACTAGGGACAGTCATGGATGATAAGGTTTAAAAGGTTTATAAATGGGTTTTTAATCAAATGGTTACTTCAGATTTCTAGAGATGAGATTAATGAAAACAACTTTTAAAATCTAAAACAGTAATGTAAAACACATTCAAGGCCGTTTCCTGGTTTCATAACAATTTTGAAATTATAGACAACAAAACACACTACAGGGAAAATATAAGGCTTTTATCAAGAAAGAATCTTATATTTCAATTAACGATGATGAAAGAAAAAAAAAATCTAATAGAATTAAGTATTAAGGAACAAAAGGTTTTATAGGTCTTAAAATTACTAAAGTAATTTCAGAGGAAAGACTGTAAAACATTCAACATCGAAACCAATCTGAAATAATGAACAAAGATGCATATAACGTCAAATCAATTACTCATTAGAAAAAATTTAAAAGGGAAATTTAACAAAGCATGACAAATAGGGGAAGACACATAGTTACGAAGTTACAGGATCCAGAATCTCATTTGCGATTTATATTCCGATGAAATCTAAAACTGATGTTACAAAAATGGCTCTCTCCAAAATTTCTAAATCCTTTTCTCATCCTTTTGAAATCATATTTATACATTTTCGTCAAAGTTTCACGTTGGTAACTAACCAACTCCCTACTATTACGGTTACATATAAATAATGTCAACCGTTTACAATTTCTTTTAAAATTCTAATAATAAAAACATTTAAAGAAAGTTTTAAGTTTGCATTGACGAACTTTATTTCTCTGCTTCAACGCATTGAACACATTTTCCCAAAAACTTTGCTAAGATCCTGGGAGCATCGGGTATCTCATTTGCTTCAAAAGAGAAAAATATTCTCTGTAAATCTGACAACCGACTTTATATCATTTTCTCTGTGAATTTAACATTTTTCAACCTTAAACTTGAAGTTACCATCCACTTATTGATTTCTGTAATGTTGACCAATTTAATATTTGAAATTTCTGCTTTCTTTTCTTTGAGCTCTTCTCTCGACTTCAGTTGACGCCTGGCAATGTCTACTTCACCTAATAACCCAGAACAACCATCTGTCCCGATATTTAATTAATCTTTTTCAAAGAGATTGAAGATTCCTTGACAGTCTTCGTTAACTTCTTTTGTGATTCTTTTATATTCAGCCAATTTTGATTCCCAGACTTTTATCATTATATCCCCTTTTACCTATTTATAAATAGATAATTTCTGATTTTTTCCAATTTCATGTTTTAATGAGGAAGACATTGTTTTATGAAAAGTAGTCCTTGCTTCTTTTGTTTCTCTTTCTTTTTGGAACACCTTTTCCATTGACCTATTTGATTCCTGAAAATAGTTCTGGAATATTTCCAGATTACATAACACTTTCTGTTGTTCTTCTTCTATTCTTACATATATCTCTGATGCCTGTGTCCTGAAATTTTCAATTTCAATTACCTGGTTAGCAATAGAAATAATCTTGTCTTGCAAAAATTTATTTTCTTTTCCTAGCTTTTGAACCTGTTCTTGAGTGACCTGTATCATGTGTTTTGCCTCATCCAAGTTTTTATTCAACTTTTGGATTTCCTGCATATCTTTAAGTCTAGCTTGTTCTAGACCCTTCTGTATTCCCCAACCAATGTTTCTTTCATTTTCCTTTAATCTGTCTTGCAACTGAATTATTTCTTGATCCTTCTGTTCAAGCATAGTTGTTAGGTTTCCCACAGAATATATATTAGCTGATACTATAGCACCCATTGTTCCTACTAATTCTGTAGAAAAATCTCCATCCTTGAGTTTCTTCCCATCAATGATAACTTTATTCCTTTTGATCGTTCCTTCTCCTCTTGGATGGATTTCTTGTTTCAAGACTGTTGTTTGTTTTTTGCTGAACAAATAATCAGATGGGGGGATTTCATCTCTTGAAATCATCTCCAGATCACTGACGTATAAAACTCCTTCATGAGGGGTTCTGAAAGTTGATTGTAATGGAGTCAAAGCTGTGATAGGACTGCCAATTTATTTTGAAGCAGTTCCTCCAATATTTTCTGGAATACCATCAAGAATTATTGGACTTGTTTCCAGTCCTTTTCCTTTCTCTGTCCCTGGTTCTTTTATCTGAGAACCCTCTGTGTTTTGAGGGGGTATTTCAGAATCTTTCAACTTATCTTTTTCATTTGATTTATCCTGAGTATTAGTTTCAAACCCTGGAGGGGTTTCTTCCTGTTCTGGAAATGAAGTCAATATTTCACCTTGTAAAACCTTCGGCAGGCAACTTCGCCTATGTCTTTGAAAAGATGTAAACCCAGCCTGTGAGTCAGGTGGAAAGGCATGTACTCTATTCTGCATTTCCTCATAAGATTTAACATCTTTGAAAATATCATCATAAATAGAAACTTCATGTTCATAACCTTTTAAATTACAATGTATGTAATGTCGACTAATTATTTGGTAAGGGTCATGTTTTCTGTGCTCGATGTTTACTAATTTCAGTTCCTCCAATGACTCGGCCTTCACTTTAGAATGGCCTAAGTTTGATAAAGTGAATTTCCTGACATAAACAGGGAAAGATGGCCATGCTTTTTTCTGAAGAGCTTTTAATTCTAACCCAATACCACCCTTGGCTAACTGATGAGCCACTTCTCTGCATATTAATCTATCTGGTAAGAATTTCGGGAGTGCGTGAGCCGGAATGGAACAACCATAAACCCTAACATAGGAAAAATTTTCCTCAATAAACCAGTCGGCAACCGATTTGAGGCTTTCTATGACTGCGTTAGAAATGTGAGGGGGTTCGCCTCCAAAGAATATTTTGTGTAGAGGGATAATTACATAATGACAAACATCATAAAAAACATCTTTTGCATTTTCTTCCCAGAGAGCTGAGTGGTATTTATGGACAGGCTCTAGGCAGGAAACATTCCAAATCCAATTCATTAATGGAAAAGGAGTCATAAAACAAATGCAATCCATAATATATGCAGACATATAAAAAGATACTGGTTGTCCCTTTGACCTGGCTGCTTTATAATTTACAACCTCTGAAATTAGGTTATCTGACAAAATTTTATGCTAGTTAAAACTACGTCCTTCTGAAACTTCCTCTAGGAACGGTGTCTAGTCTGCATGAAAGTTACAAGGATCTTTTCTCTCGAAAAGTCTGCATAACATCATGGCTGTGTAAACCATATATTCTTTTAAAGAGGCTGAAGCATAAATCCCATGCGCATCGGCCCTAAACTTTGCTTCACACCTCGCCCATCCTCTAATCATGTCGAGATATGTCTGGCCTGCCTCAACACATTCCTTTCTTTGAAACTAAGCTAAAAATTCAGCATTAAAGGTGTATTTGTAATTCGGCGAGAGTTTATACATTTCTTGAATGTTCTCAGGCATGAATGAGCCTACGAAAACTCCTTGCTCATTCAGAATGCTTCTTGTCAGGATGTCCACCCTATCCAGAGCCCAATAGATCATATCGGTATATGTTACCAACCTCGGACGTGCAACAACCTTATGAAGCTCAGACTCAGCAATGTCTCGGAGATGATTTTCTGAATCAGGGTCTGCATATTTAATCTCATCCTCCAGCTTTTCGTAAATTCTAGTCCACGATTTGATGGAGTGTACTCCAGATGCAGTAGTATCATAGATAATATCACCTTACAGTTGGACTTCATTTTTCTTCGGTGCTTTTTTGGGTGCCATAGTTCTGCATTTAACTTGAAAACCTGTCACAGAGAGTGGATGAAAAACTTAGCTTTGAAAAGAAAATACAGACGTTCAATCGTTTAATTTGAATATATCATACGTATAGTGAGAATCGTACATCTGTCACAAAATAAAAGCTCGTAATGAAGAAAAGATTTTCGAAGATATGAATTCAATATTTGTACTTAGGCTTTCTCGTCATTTTCAAATATAAAGAGAAACATACTAAATCAGAACACGAAGCATTAATGAACATTCAAAGAAAAATTAATTTTCAAACTATTCAGAAAGTGGATTTACTAGTGTTAATTTTGAGTTAAATTTGGAAACATCGTTTTCAGGGTTTCGTCAGTCTTGATGTCAAAAAATATGTCGTCGAAGAAACCCGATTGCCTGAAATCGCAATGTATTAATTAAAATTAAAACATTTTTAATATTTTGATTAATTGAGCTTCAATATTTTCGGGATTTCGTTAATCGGAAAATCAGAAGTCAGGATTTCGGGAAATCTGATGACATGACTTGTGCTCTCATGGAATCGCGAATCCCGAAATCATGAAATGGCGATGACCCGTTTATTTTAAACATGATTTAACTTATCTTAATCAACTCAGTAATCAAGATTAAGGCCAAAACAGATATAGTTTATTTCAAATGTGAATTATGAGTCGAGATTTTGGTGATCGGGATTTCGGGAAATAGTATGACAAGAAACATGCTTCTCATAGAACCACGAATCCTGAAATTGCGATGTAATTATTTAACTCTTAATCATTTTTAGCAGAGATTAGATTAATTCATATATTTACTTAAGGATCAAATGTATCGCGAAATTGGGAAATCGGGAAACACAATGACAAGATTATATGATCTTATTGAACCGCGAATCCCGATATCGCGACGTGATTAACTTAACTTTTAAACCTTTTAATTGAGAATTAAGTAATTTATGTTTTAATTAAGTCTTAAAGTATCGGGAAATCGAGGATCGGGGTTTCACAATTTGATTTGCATTAAAAATTTGTTTACGTCAAACCCCAAATCCCGATTTCTTTAACATTTGACTGAAAAACTCGCAAATTTAAAATTATATTCCTTTTAAATAATTTTTTGAAAAGTGTTGGAAAATTTATATGTTTGTAAACCTTTATCCGTTCTTTATTCAAAAATAATAAATGGTATCGCGAATTTCAGAAATGATTTTATTTTTTCTTTGAGGAAAGCCAAAACTTAAAAAAAAAAAAATCTAGACCTTAGGGACGCAAAATTTAAGCTTTGTTTCAACATGTCCCATGGT
This sequence comes from Picea engelmannii, assembly GCA_009831015.1. Lineage (NCBI taxonomy): Eukaryota > Viridiplantae > Streptophyta > Pinopsida > Pinales > Pinaceae > Picea > Picea engelmannii. The sequence continues at coordinate 580,212 of ML781639.1, read as the reverse complement.
GGTTTCCCTTTTTGGACCCCCACGTAAGTCCGGGGGTCCGATATATGGGGAAAAATGAGTGAGTGTGGGTTTTAGAACTTAGGATATAGTTTGTTTAATTAATTTATTTTGGTTTTTTAATTTTGGTTTTTTTCGTGTTGTTTTATTATGTTTATTTTCTATTTATTTACTTCTTTTTTTTATGTTTTGTTTTTATTATATTTTGTATTTTTGTTTTTTGTTTTATTTAATTAAAATTTTTAAATTGTTTTATATTTATATGTTTTATTTAATTTTTAATTAATGTTTAGTTATAATACACTAACCTAATTGGTAACTTAATCAAACTAACCTAATTACTAATTATTAATCAATTATTAATTAATTTATTATTAACAAGCCTAACCTAGTTTTCTTAATCTAACTACAATAATTTAATTAAATTAACATTATTATGCTAATTAGTATTAAAAAATTCTACTAACCATTTATTATTAACCTAATGTTTTTTATCCTAAGCTTGTTTATTCATGTAGGGATGAAATTGGTGGAGGGGTGAAGAAATGGAGGGTAAGGGAATGAAGGGTGTGAGAGGGTGAAGAAGGATCGGGCGAAATGGATGGAGGGAAAAATGAAATCAACTAAGGCTAGCAAGCCAAATGTCTTCATCATGAGAGAAATTCCAAATAGATAGCTAAAGAATCTAGTCACCTATGATTATAGGACCCCAACAGCTCGTGATGTGTATCCTCTAGTGTATACTCGAGTGTATTGCTCACACTGTGTATCGACCTTTAGTGTATCCGCTAGGGTATCACGTGGCTCTATATCGCACTCTATTGTCGCTCGCACTGTAGGTTAGGCACAGGTTTGGTTTGATATATTTTGTTTTAAAATTTATTTTATTATTCTATATTTTGTTATTTTTAATATATATTTTATTTTGTTGTTTTAATCTATATTATATTAATTATAACAAAATATAATATAAATCTATAAATTATAAACATAAATATAATTAATATAAATTATATAAATTTAATTTAGTATAAATTATATGTAGGTTGGGGTTTAGAAATTATATGGGTTCTATGGGTTCAGGATTAGCATTGAGGTTAAGGATTAGATGGTTTAGAGGTTAGGAGTTAATGGTTTTATAAGTTAGGGATTAGAATAATAGTGTTTATAGGGGTTGTGTTTCAAATTATAGAGTTCAATGGATATGGGTCATAGAGGTTATGGGTATTATAGGGGTTTTAAGGTAAGGAGTTAAAGAAAATGGAATTTCCCCCATGGTTGACTGATTTGTGTGCTCAAGCATATAAATTTATTCCATGCTTTTGGTTGCTTGCACCTATCATCTCCAACACTTATACAAGAACTTTTAATGATGGACTTGGATCAAAATTTGAAGCCTTGTTGATTCCTCTTAAGGAATCTTCATTGGCATAGTTATATTCATACCTTGGATGATTCAACCCTACAACTTCAATTGTGATTCCTCCCTTCTCTCTTCTTGATTTCCCCTTGTCTCTTGTGATTATGGAGTCATCGTCTTGTCCTCCCTCCATTTTTTTATTCCCTATTTCATTTTATCTTATTATCGACCAACTCTCCCCTAAAAACATGTCCAAACTCTCTCACCTCATTCAAATTAATGTCATTAACATGCCTCCTAGTAATTGTCTAAGCAATCATAAAACAATTCCTACCCAACCTTATAACATAGGGATCCTAATTCCCCTTATTACTACATTATCCAATTTATCCATGGAGGATACTCACCACTTTCTTCCAACATGGAACATATCCCTTCTAACCCTAGCCAAGGGTATCATACAAATACACCATATTCAAAAAAAAATTAAACATGAAACCTTGCACCTCATGTAGGATGTGTGATGAATGCATTCCCTACATGTGACAGCTTGATGAGAAAATCCTTAGATAACTTGTAAAACATAAAGACTTTGTTAGGAAACCCTTCCCTCCTCAATGTGTTCCCTATGCCAGACATCCAACCTTACCTCAAATCCTTTCTCCTTTATCACCTAATGTGCCTCCACCCAAGAAGTGTAAGAAAAAGAGGTCTCCCCCTCCTCATATAAGTTCTCCTAGAACTAATCACATAAGCATGGATGCTAACCTTTTCCCTAAATCAAACAAATGGTGCAATTATCATAATCTCAACACTCACAACTCGAATGCATGTCAAGTACTTCGATATAAGAACTCTTCATCTTCCCAACAATTCTCATGATCTCCCTTGGTCCAAGTTACTACTACTTGACAACGCACTTCTCTTAAACAAGATGATGCATTTCAACTCAACACTTCTTTAAGACAAGATATCCTTCCTCAACCTACCGAAATTACTCCTCCTCTTAAACCTAGGTGAACATAAAAAACCATCAAGTCACTAATTCTGACACAAGCATTGGATGATGTACCTGTATATTATCCTTAGACCCACTCTTACCTCCTAGGTTGCCTCAAATAAGGTCTCAAAATGTAGAGACCTAGACTTATATAGGGCACCGCCAATGTGATGAGCAATTCACCTTAATAACACCTGTGCAACCTTCCTCCCATCCACCTTTTCCTAAAGGGTGGACCTCTTCTAAACCTTTATACAAAACCTAAATATTATATCCTTATATTTCTTCCCCTACCTTGAATCTCAAGGGAGGCATCATCCCCTTTGAGTGTACTATGATCTCTCTACTTAGATTTATCATTGATATATATTTTATGGTAG
>ML781639.1:539376-559105 GCA_009831015.1 Picea engelmannii | reverse complement strand
AGTATATCATCAAACGAAACAATATCATCCTAAATGAAACAACTCAAATACCCCACTCCCTGACTCAATCCGGAGTCCAAGGGAGTTCCACAGATGCCTCTGCATCCTCCAGGTCTGACACCCTGCACACTCAAAGAAACTGATTCAGCAGCACCTGTCTACACCATGGTAGTAAAAACATCCTGTCATATAACTCAATGCATCAAAAATGAAAGAAAAGTTTTATCATCATATAAATCCAGATCACTTGCGAGCAAGTGTCCTCAAAGAATAAGTTAGGTATGTGCGCCAGAGCGGGATGTTACATTGATCATCATTGACATATGAAAATAAGAGCCATAGTACCTAAGATAATATTATAGGATCATAATTCATTAATGACACCTAAAACCATCACATAAACCCTCTAGATAGAATCATTATCCTATGAATGATATATTAGAATCCTTAGAAAGTTTTAGGAATAAGGGATGGATCTCAAGACCATAACCATGGTCATGGGAGAAAATAAAGGGTATTAGTACCTAAATGAATCTTTTAAGGCTCATGATCCATGAATGAGTCCTTGAATCACAATAGAAACCATTTAGAGGGGATATTTGGTTTGTGCTTCAAATATGATCGCCATTAGGAGGTTTTGTACATAAAATATGATTTTTACAAAACGTGTGGTCATGGGGATTATTGACAAGGACCATTTTAGAATGTATTAACAAGTTTTATTTAAATCATTCCTAAGACAATAGCGGTCCTTTCAATTTTAGTAGGTGACATCTTTTTTTTCCATGACATCTTATTAAATTATCACTAAAGATTTGCTATTTTAAACTAATTATTCTTATAACAGTTGAAGATACATAATTACAGATGTATCAAAAGATGTATTCATGAAAATATTTAAGTTAGAGAATAGATTATGCTCAAGAAACCACTCAACATACCTTGTTTATTAAGATTAAATTTTATGTAGTTTATGAAAGCAATGAATGGATTTTTGTTCAAGTAATGCTAATAAAGTTTGTATTTGGCCATTAGTTTTAAAATGAAATATGAATAATTAACAATGTTTTGATTTCAATTGATTTTGATTATGTGTTAGCAAGACATTGCACTCATACATGTTGCATACCTCTGAACTTGATAGGTACAATATTAAGAGATAAAAATAAGAGTAAGACAATGATAATGATACTAAAATTAAGGTTATAAATGGTTAACAATAATTTTAATTCAAAGGGATCAATGCAAAATAATTAAAGTAAAAATAAATAAAGTTAACTATCGAAAAATGTATAATTTTGTCCACAAATATAAGTAAAGGAAAAAGGAGAAGAGGAAGAAAAGAAACAAGGAAATGGCATCAAGTGTAGAAAGAAACCAACAAACCATAGAGGAATCAATAGGAGAACAAAAAAAAGAGGCTACAAATGAATAAAGTTGAATGAAGGAAAGAGGGTGAGGAAGGTTAAATAGGGATTAAAAATGTAAAAAGAAAATAACTTCTCAATTTCAATAGCTTCTCTAATGATCCTAGTAAAATAGTGTTCAGTTTTGGCTAATATTTTAGTTTGGTCAAAACATATGAGGTGCTTGGTACTGTTGTTGGAATACTCAACGATAATAGGTTTTGAAGTGTGATTGTGATCTGTATGGGCTTAAAAATTTACACATAGAAAAACTAAATATTTGTAAATTATAACTCGGAGAATCTATAGATAAGACAAACTCTAAGTTCTTGAAAATTATAATTAGATTTAATACCTTTTATTCAAATGTGGAAATGGTTTCTAGCAACGATCCAAAGGAAGATACCATATTGAAATCACTAGGATTTCACCTCTCTAAATATGAATATCTTGCAAGGAAGTTACTTCTTGTTTTGTAGCAAAAATACTTCTCCAAATATTCCCTTTGCTCATGCTTAGAAACCCCTAAATAACCTCTTGTAAAACTCTTTATTTTGGCCTTCTCCCAAATAAAAATTCATTACAAACTTAGTTGGAAGATCCGTTGGAGGCCGAAGGACATTAGAAAGATTAATTGGGCTGATATAATGACTTAAGGGACTAAATTAGCTTGTAGCGTGGATGATTAGAGAATTTTTTATCAATGTCACATGGACCATTCTTTTAAGCCTCAAATTAAGAAAAATGCCCATCTTTTGTCCAAGTGTATCTATTTTAGCTTGGAATGTGTATAGGTTTTTAACATATACGCATAATCTCTCTTTTTTCTAATGGTCGGATAACCAATATTTAAGCCTTGCTTTCCAAATATATCTATCGAATGTACATAGTTGTGAGGTCAAGAATTTTTAGAGTCCAATAATTCAGAATTGGTTCCATTGGAATGATTTCATGATTTTGTACCATCATGAGTACGACATATTTTTCTAATTTGTCTATGTTAAGAGTTGTGTGTATTTTTCAACCTTGTTGTGTTATACCAATTATTCAATAATGACAAGTGATTGTTTAACCTCATCTTTAGGATATTGATATATAAATGGTCGTTATTGGTGACAGTTTACCTAGGATAGTATATGAGTTATATTTTTTTTAGAACACCACTACTTTGTTTTTTGGGTCACCCACTTTGTTCTTTTGTTCTTTAGATTATTTCAAAAGTAAAAAATAACAACATGCTTTTCAACTAAAAAGTTTGACAAATGGGTAGAGTGACATGTAGGTCCATTGTGATAAGGCTAAACAAGTAGGCTCCCCAGGTGAGAACTTTAAATACACCCATCAAAAATTTCTTCCACCAACCCTGCACAGTGAGCGGTGAATGGGCCAACATTGAAATGTTTACAATATGTGCCCGTATGCATCAAAATTTGACATGGTTAGAATAAATAGTTTCCTTGAAGTTATGGGAGGGTTTCCATACTTAAGGATATTTGATGTCCCCACATAATATTTGATATCATCCATGTTTTCATCAACGTTCAATATAATGGATGCCTCATTGTCATCATTCTTCATTTCCATCTGTTATCACCAGAATTTCATTCGCAAATGGTTACAGGAATCCATCATCTTCAAAACACCCATTAGTTCACTCATGGACCAAAAATGCAATTCCAAAAGGTCCAAAACTATACAACCAATTATAAAATCAGATTTCTCTAAGACTACATAGGGAGCACGCGCACATGCACCATCCAAAAATGCAAGAAACATGCACATGTGAACGATGCGCGACTGTGGACGCAAAAAACCGCGCACCCCTCAGAACGACGCATTTGTGATATTGGTTGGCCTTCCACCCACTTCTAGTTCAGCTTCCAAGTCAATTTGACACCCAAATCCTGGTTGAATCTGACTGGGGGGCTAGTCAATGACCTAACGGTGCCCTAAAGGGCCCTTTGTTCACATTAAGAATTGGTTGCATAATTCCTCAAATCTATGATATAAAAGGAAGCCATGGGTGCACTATATTTCTAATGGAATTCATTTGTATTTTTATGCTGCTTATATTCTCTTGGAGAATCCTCTTTTCTCATCAAGAGTATATAAGCACCATTTAATTTATCCATTCATATCACCTCTTGAGTGAATGTGATTTGGATTCTCTTCACCATTTCATTTCTAGTTTGCTACTTGTAAGAAGAGCTTAATATTTGTGGGTCCAAGAGCCCTCCCTTGGAGGAAGAAGGGACCCATATATATCCCTTTCTCTTTGGTGTTTTCCCACTAATACAATCCTATCCATTGGTGGCATGAATGTTGTTTATTTTCAATTTTAATGTCCGTATGCACTCTAGTTTAGTTTATTTTATTGTTATTAGATTAGTTCTTTATTTACCTTTTATGCTTGATCTTTCTAACTCTATATTTCACTATTATCTTGCCTAGCTATCCCAATTGGGCTTGTAAGAATCCTTAATTTGCTCATTTTGGTGACAAAAGGTGTGCAACAGATTGGCGACTCCACTAGTGAAAGGTATCAATTTCCTCCCCCATTTGGGTTATTTTAGCTCTTTGTTTTGTTTATTTAACTTGCAAGAACCATAACCGGCCCAAGCCGACCTAAAAAAAGCCAAATTCAAAACTAATCTAAGATAATTTTATCCAAAACTTTCTTCACGGACGTGTAATAGAAGTGTGCAGTTTTTTTTACCCACGGGCGTGTCTTCAGTGCACATGCGCTCAACCCACTATTCTTCTCAGCGCATTTTGCGCACCTGCGCCAAAGGGTCATTTTTTAATCATGCATTGGTGCCACATGCGCCTTTGTATACTCTGTGACCCACACATCTGCTCAGAAATTCACACATTGTAAGGGTTTTTGTGATTTTTGGAGGGCCCAAGATTTCTTAAGTTTGATTCTATGCAAATTGTAATATGCACCACACTTAGATTCCCTCTCCACATGAAGGGATAGTCAAAACATAGGCACTTAGGGGGTTAAAATCATTATTTTTCCTCTTTTTTCTTTCATTTTGCCACATGGATGGCTCGCTTTGATTAAAGTTTAAGTTGGAATCATTCTATATCACATATAAAACTTGCATTGGGACCAAAAATTGGATATCAATCATCGAGTATTCTCTTCGCTCACACCCCAAAGCGATAGTAAGAATCAGAAAGAGATTGAGGGAAAAATTTATCTCCCTTAAAAAGACAAAATCTTTAGAAGAGGACAACATCCCCCCTCAAGACTCCCCTTAGTTCATTTTTCAAACACATATTAAGATTGTAAGGGCCCATACATGCCCACATGCTACAAAGATAAGATAGTGCTGAAATTTACTTTCTTAGATTAAATCACTAGGGAAGTTTAAAGGTTTTGTAACGGGCCCATACATACCCACATGTGCACAATCTAGGATAGTTTTGAAGCTTTTTTAGATTAAATCACACTAGGGAGTTAAAGGATTAGTAAGGACCCAGATGTTCACATGCTAGTTTCCTAGGGACTTCAAAATTCCGCAAGGTTGTACCAATGGAATTTAGTTAATTATGTAATCAAGACTTGTAAGGACCACACGAGGTCCACATGCAGCAAGGTGACACCTAATTTATTAAAAATTTGGCACACTTTCACTTATTCACACACAAAGTCACTACTCACTCACATAGTTTTCAGCTCAAAATGTGGAGGTTGAAATAAGTTTCCTCCAAAGGGATTCTGAAATGCCCCACCCTTTTCTTGACGAAACTATCCACTCCCACTTAATTTCAATGAGATTGGCTCACACCCCCAATCACTCAAACAACCACATCTAATTTTTTTTCTAAAATCTCACTAAGTTTCCTCCACAGGAGGTTCCAAAAGAAAGTTTTTATTCTAGGTAGGATCTCGAGGATAGGCATCCAAATAACTCCTTGTTATCTGGTTCTCACATCTTCAAACAATAGAAGTTTTCAAATAGGGAACTTTAAAATCCTCCAAGTCAAGTGTTCCTAACACCATAAGGCAGGGAGATACCCATGAAGGGTCAAAGGCTGAGGTCTAGTTGTTCTGTGTGTCCCCCCTTGAGGCACCCATGTCTTAGACGGGATCTAGACCGTGACCCATTTCTTAGGCCAAAAATATAAATGTCTCACTTTGACTAAGGTACATAGTGACCAAATTTTAGGACATCTACCTAGGTGGCAATTGTGGGATGTAATTTCACCTTGATTGGATTTTGTGTGGCTATTGGGAAATATCACCATCTCTTTTGGGATATGCGCCCTCTACCCCTCATTATAACTGATTACTTCATCCTTCACTAGTTCCTCTCCTGGTGGCTTCAGACCCCATTGTTGAGTGTTATTGGAAGGTCCAGTGCTATTTGAGAGGAAGGACATTACGTCTTTTAGGACACGAGCATTTTTTTTTATTTGTTCTCCCATGCAAACAAAAACCACCTACCCACATATATGCTTATGTATCAATTGATTTATGTATGATTCTCTTGTGATTACATGCGATTGTGAATTATATTGTGAAGGTCCAAAAATTATAAATGCTCTTGTTCATTTATTTTCTCTCATCACCATTCGCACACATCCAATTTTCTAGTTAGACATCATAGGGGACCCATAGAATCCCCATCATTCCAGATGCTTGCTAAATCTCCCTCCCATTCTAAGGGGAGTTCTTAGTCTTGCCAACTCATTGACTCCACCTTCTCAGACTCCTGTGAGTGATATTATATTAGGATCCGCTTTGCTCGGTTCCACTTTACTTGGGTCCACTTCCCAAGATCAACCATCCACCCACTTTCTTGTACAAGGATGCAGGGGGCACACTTCTTCCCCGGGAGGAAGCACAACCCCACCTAGCCCCCCTCATGGGTCAGGGACACACATCACTCACACAATGGCTGGAACAAACCCTCTTTTGGGGTCAGGAACACAAAACATTCCCACCATGGCTGGACCTAATCTTCCACCACAATCCCAGATGCCATACTTGGCTTCCCTCAACATATCAGATCTGACTATGTTCACCAATGATCCTATATTGCATGACCCCACAAGGCCTGCCATTCCTACCAAACTCCCTTTAGATATTCCCAAGTTTGAAGGAAAAGAAGGAGATGACCCAACCAACCATATCATGACCTTCCACTTATGGTGCTCTTCAAACAACATCATTTACAAATATGTCCGATTGAGGTTATTTCAATGCACACTCACTGGCCCATCAGCCAAGTGGTATGTAGAATAAAAATTGGTGTCCCATATGACCTTTGAATATTTTTCCAAAGCATTTTTTACCTTCTTTCAACTCCAAATTCGTCATGACAATGGTCTCAAAATACTCTGAGATTTTAAACAAACCTCTGCTACACACATCGTCGACCACATCCACGAATGGCGTCGGCGATGTAGTCTATGCAAAGCTGAAGCCACTAAACAACAATGCCTTAATTGGTTTCTCAAATCACTTGTTTCCCTCCTTGCCAAAGATATGGATGCCACCTTCCCCAAATAGGAAGAAGAATCTATTAGCAAGGCTCAATAGTTCAAACTCATTTATTCATAGTCAGGATATTTATATATTGTGCTACCTGATGCCCGAGACCCGTGCCATTTGGCCAAGACAAACCTGGGATGTCTCACTCAACTGATGGATTTATTGGTACCACTACACACCACAATTCACACCCCCAACAACCACCTATGTATGGAACACCTCAATATCCACTGGCATATGGTGGAACCCCTTATTATCCTCCTCCCACTTATCAACAACCATACCCCATGACCTTTCCTCCACCCATTAGAGGACCCCCGTCGGCATCCATAGTACGCTCGGTGGCCCAACCAAGTTATGGTACCCCCTCTACCTCTGCTTACACCCTAAGCACTAGTGAAAGTGCCACTCCTTCCTATGCACCCTATGGATCATTACCATAGAATAAGTCATACTTTCCATTTCTTGGTCCTCCGCAAACCATTGTTTCTCCACAAGGATAACCACATGCTGGGATTAATTTTGTTCAACCCTCTCCCATTTAGAAATATCAAAATTTTGAACAGTTGAATACGGCTAATCTGACCCATCAGTCAAACAATGCCAAAAGGAAAGGAAAAAACCAAAAAAATAATAATCCTAGACCAGGAGGAAACCAAAACCACCCCCAGAAGAACCAACCTATCGAGGGAAACTAGAATCAAGGGAACTGGAACCCCCAAGGGGCAATAACAACAAATGTGAAGGGAAGAACACCAACAATATTTGGACAAACTTTCCTTGTGCCATTTGTGGCGAGTATGGTCATTATACTCACCATTTCCCTCAAATCATTGACTTCAAATGGATGAAAGAGTCTAGAAGAAGACCACATACCCCCGCACCACCTACCCCCCAGCAAGCCCCACAACAATATTTACAGTAACCACCCCCTATCGTACTACAAAAACCTATTCCACACCAAGGGGTGATGAAAACCCAACAGGAGATGCATCCAACCCCACCATAGATGGGTCAGTATCCAAACCAGGGTACTCCTACCGATCACACTATCCTCCTCACTAGCGAGGAGGAATTCCTTCTACAAACGTGTAGTCGTCAATAAAACACACCCTCTGACCCTACTCCCACTAACTCCGAAGCCACCCCAATCACAACTAGACCACCTTTTATGATCCCTCGCCCTAATATCAACACACCCCTTTTGATGTAGGAGCATCGTATAAAGCCAAAGGTATGCACCTAACCAAAGGAGACAGTTGGAAAGGCACCAACACACATTTTGAAGTGTTTTGAAGATTAATGAATGGACATTAATGTAATAGCTAGGGAAGCGTACTTACCTTTGTGTTTTGGAGATTGTAAATAGATCTTGAGAATTGCTCTCATCTGTTGAATGTAGAGGCATTTATGCATAATGAATGCAATTAGGTATATTTAATTTAATAGATTAGACAGTTTTAGGAGTGTAGGAGGTAGGAGGGAAAATGGATGATAGACACCCTCAACACTTGTATCATTGTAACATAATTCAGAATTCATAAGCTGTAGATCTATAGAGAAGAATATAGGAGGATAGATAATTTTATGCATTTTAGTTGTTATTCTCCATGTACAAGAGCACTGGAACTAATAGAAGAAAGTTTTGATTCCAATCTATGTGTTTGTTATGGTTATTGGAACCACCTATTAAATGGTATGTTGTAGGTTTGTTTTCATTCTCTGTGTGCATTCTATTTCAATACCAATGTCTGTGTGTATGCTCTATAATTCTATGTTGTATGCTTTAATTTTGGATAAGGGGAGAATGAGTTTTAGTTGTTTCTCTTTCTGAGAACTCCTGCAAAGAGTGCAGTGGAGGGTCCACAAGGAGTGCGTCGACCAGATTCTGTGTTTCATATTAGAACCCTCAGAGGAGATTCAAATTGTGTCTTTAGAGGCAAAGAGTGTTAGCAGAGCACAGAGATGTGCAAGGTGTGCACAGGCTAGATGGAGTCTTGGATTTTACCAATCCAAGAGAGAAATTGAGAGACTATTGTTGCAAGGATTGCATGGAGTCAAAGACCCAAAATGACCAAAGGTTATTTGAAAGTTGCCGCAAGGAGTGCGTGTAGGGACCCTTTTGGAGGCCTTGAGTTTGCAAGTGAAAGCTTAGGAGGGTTAGAACCTTTCAATTGTTCCAAAGGGAGATGGAGGTTGAATTGTTTCACAGGTGTTAAGTTCAAGAGGAAGGACTGTCAGGCTATTATATTAAAGATTTTTAATTACCTGAAAACACTGAATTGTCAAACCAAGGTAAGTGAACTTAGAGCTTCTACATTGTATGTGCTGGTAAGATTCTAATTCCTATCTAAAGGTTATTCTAAGAAGAAAACACAAACTTACTCTTAAAAAATGAACCCTAATGATTATCTTGAAACTAATCATCTCTTGTTTAATTCATCAAAGGAAAACAGTTCTGAGTTTATGTACAACTACTTCTATTTCTGATCCAATGTAATCTCCCAATACTATCTACAATTAGCTTAAACATCTAATCATCATCATATCTATATAAACCATAAAAGAAAGATCTTTTTTTAAAAACCTTTTAATCTAAGCATAAAAAATAGTTCTAAATCTAACCATAGGTAAAACAAATAAATGTCCTATTTACCCTACAGGTACTGGAATTTTCCTTTAATATGACTATAAGATAACTATCCTAACAGAACAGAGTAAATCTAAACTCGCATTCCCTTTAAATCATGATCAAATTGAAAACTAAAAACAAACTATAAGCTAACTATCCCAACAGAATAGAGTAAATCTAAACTCGCATTCCCTTTAAATCATGATCAAACTGAAAACTAGAAACAGAGCAAATCTAGGTTAAGCACTTGGTTCATTCTTCAAGTTCTACAGGGAAAAATAACGCATTCGACATTCATCAATCTATGATATGATATCACACTGGAAATGATCTAACCGAAGAATGGTTAAGAAAGAATATAACAAAGTAATTCCAAACTCAAAACTAACTTACATGCAGATTCTAAAACTGGAAATAAACTAACTCTACTGTGGAAAAGAGACAGTGAATTGAACCTGTTGGCGGGCCCAACCAAGAGGTGCAATCTCCCTAAAATGAAACTAGAGCTACTTAGATCATTCCATGCAAAAAAAAAATCATACTTCACGCTCCATAATTCATAAAACAACTCAAATCATTTAACAACGAATAACATAACACATAGCAAATTGTATTATCATAAATCGTGTCACATAGCATATTGTAACCAACGTTTCTTGAGAGTGATCCCTGTTTATATAGATCCTCTCCAAAATATTTTTAAACACAGGTGCATTAATCTAAACGGATCTCAGATCCAAAAATGAATCATAGTCAGTTAAAACGAACTTCACAGCTTCATGACACGTAGTGTCAAGAAGCCTGGATCATAAAGCATTCTAATAAAACGGTTCTACAATCTCACCCTAAGTTAGGATATTGAGTTATGACTCAATCAATCATATGAATCAGACTTTCAATCCACTCTAACCATGTCGTGCCAATCTTTGGCATCTCCACTAAGTGCGAATCGGTACCTAGTACTGATAAGTTTTGTTTCAAAGGAACAGTACCTAACTCATGTCATGTTAGTCTCAACATTAGTTTAAAATATCAAAATACATTAAAAATAACTTGAATCATAGGAATACCTTGAATATCCCCATTTAGTTGTAAAAGGATGTCAAATGTGTCATGGTAAGGCCAGAAGGAAATGATACTAGATATGAAAATGGTGGTATATTTGACATGATATAGGCAAAAATATAGTCAAAACTGGAGACTAACATTCCCCCAAGATGAATTCTTTGCCTATCCTCAGACAACAAAAAGTCAAAAACTGAGATTCATCAGAGTGTTGCAGCAGCTGCAACCAACATTTGCAATTTCTCATGTTTCTTCATGCTTCTGATTTCCTTCTTAAGAACTCGATTAATGATGATGTGCTTCCTGGAAATCCTCTGTAGTTTCCTGTTCTTCTGAACAAGACCTTTATTTTTTGATTTTAATTGTTCAATCTTGGACAAGAAATGAGCTTTCCTAAGTTTCATAAGTTCATTTTCTATTTTGATGTGCCAATCCAGTATGGTGTATTCATGTAATTTCTCTTTAAACCTGTGATTCCTGATTTCTAATATGGCTACCATTGGTCTCAAGGATCTACTGGAAGAGATTTCAAAGTAAGATTCAAATGTTTTACCATGTCCTTGTTTTGTTTGAGAACTGGACACGTGAGTGAACTCATCTAGTCTTTGATCATGGGTGTCAAATGGAATAGGTTTAGAAGTAAACTCCTCATATGCTTGAACAGGGTTTTCGACTGGACTGAGTTCAGGAGTAAACTCGTCATACACTTGATCAGGGTTGTCGACTAGACTGAGTTCAGGAGTAAACTCCTTATACACCTGAACAAGGGTATCCATTGGCATTTGAATTGGCTTGTCCTGCTCAATTTATTTGGGTGCATTAGCTTGCTGATTGACTTTATGGACTTTTCTAATTAATTGGGAGAGAGTCCATGTCATCTCAGAGGACTCTGGAGCCTCCTCATGATCATCCACACCTTTTAATCTTTCCTGTGGTGGGTAACTAGGCACAGATTTATCCATACTTGACAATGTGTGTGTGCATTTTCATTTGGGATTTCTCCTAGGTTTGTCAATTAACTCTTCAAGTTGTTCCACATCAATAATATTTGTAGAAGTTGGAGGAGAAATTGGAATTTCAACATTCACCTCTGTAGGAACAGTGTTTTCCACTTTGTCATGGTTAGTTTCCACACCATTGGAATCATGGAGATCAAATGAATGTTATGCACCAAGATTATAATCATTGGCCTCAATTGTGCAGTCTGGTGTATTCTTAGGGTCATCACAGATTTTGGTCAGGGTTTTAACACCCTATTTTTTAGAGTTCGGCTTCTTCTGTGGAGGAGTGGACTTAACATTTTTATATCTAGATTTTTCAGAATCTAGGGTTCTTACAATGAACATATCCCAAGTTTCTTGTTTGTGGGATAATGCAGACTTAATAAATATTTTGACAAGACCAAAATGAAATAAGCTACCTCTAAAATCTTTGGCTTTGCGGACTTGTTCTGCCATTTTATTTAAACTCTTCAACAAAAAATAGGGTATGTTCATCAAATGGTTACCTTTAAAATGTAGCAGGAGTCGGGCATGACATGGAAACACGATCGTATACCATCCTTCACAAGTGAGGTGGCATTGGAGGATAGATAGCAACTGAGCCCATTTTGGTTCTAACCATGACCTTGATGTGCCCTTTGACCATTGTAATTTCTGGTACTGTGGTTGTAGGAGCTGCGTGCAAAGCTTCTTGTCGACGGGCTGGCCCTTCGTCCATTTCTGACCAGTGTTGGGTAATTGAATTGCTTCAGAGATGGATTTTTCTGTGACTTCAAACTCTAGCTCACCCACCTTAGCTAGTCCACCATGAAAACGTAGAGCGAACTGAAGTGTAACTAAATCATCATACCCATCAAATTTCTTGAAGAATGACTCCCATCCAGCTTTCTGAAAAATGTATTTGGTGGCTTCATACTCAGGAAGAGCCTCCAAATCTGCATAAGTCTCAGGTTCTTGACGATTCGCCACCATAATTTCACTCGGTATCACAGGAAAGGTCCACGGGTGAGCAATGGAATTAGATGAGGGAAATAGAGGAATAAAGTATGATGTGTGAAGTAGTCGTGAGAGGAATCATAGAAGAACGTTTGAAATGTCATGAGGATCGATAGCATGTAAGGAAGTGATGACGGTCGTACACATTTACAAAATATTATTTCATATGAATCATGTCGAATTCAGCCAAGATAATGCATTTCCCATGATATGAAATGTCAATAAGGATCGGTTTGTTAGGTACGGAGTATAGGTATAATGAAATATTATGGGGTATCGAGGCATTCCCAATTCAAATTATTAATATGTAATTTAATACATTAAACCAACATGAAACTAATCATACCTGAATTAGATTACCTATTCCCCTATTATGCATTTCTTAAAGTAGAGATCTTTGAAGCCAAGTTTGTATCTGGAGAGCGCTAAAATTGTAATTTGAATTTGTATTTCTAATAACCATTGTAGCTGATGGATTTTGTCTGGCACTGACTGGTACTGATGAAATAACCCAAAATCTGCAGAGAAACTTGAACCAATAATAACTTGCTGAGAAAAAGACTTCCTGTTTATGAAATAAAATTATCTGATGGCTATTCCTGAACCTGTCTTTTGTTCCTTCCTGAAAGGGATCAATTAAAATTATGTCTTCAACAGCTTCAAATATTTAACCCATGGTACAATTCTTATTTGTGTGAAAAAATGTTCTGGAGTCGAATAGAAAAATAAATCATTGGATTATCGACCATTAATGAATGTCATTAACCAATGCAAGATGACCCACCAATGATGTCAATGGGACTCAAGGTACCTATAGTACATCCTAACAGGTATGAATAAAGGTCTTGGTGTCGAGTCACCTGTAGGATCTATCAACCAAGAGACATTGATGTATTCCCATGGTTGTTAGCAAGGAAATATGCCATTGAGGCATGCAAAGTCTAGGGTACTAAGTAGTCTCTAATATCTACTCTAGATAAGGTGTTGGTGTCGATGGAGTGAGACTTTTTGGAAGGTGGACCTTAATGTATTCCACATCATCCAACACGAGTGCAGATAGAAATCTTGTAGAAATAATTTTTTTTGGAACAATAATCACTTACTTGTGGATTTTATGAGCCCAAGTTAGTATATGTTCATTGCTTTCTCATGTTTTGAGAATTTGAGAAAATGCTAAAAGAAAACTCTAGGGGGGGTTTCTTTCCCATCATAATTCATCATGCCTAGTAAAGAATAATCCTATCATTGATAAATGCCCCTTTCATACTTTAATGAGCAATTCAAACGGAGCAAACAAGCTCAAATTTATTCATTTCAAAACATGACAGTTCATATTGATAAGAAAATTTCATAAAATAAAATGGTCTTACCTTCTTACCTATTGCGAAAGAGTGATGAAGTTCAATTCTGTACTTTCTTTGAAAAGCCTGTAAAACTGAAAACAATATATCAACATATCCAAAAAGAATGTTTTTTTTATATATATATTTTTTTATTATTTGATTTTTATTTTCTGTTAAAATTTTATTATTTACAAAATCTTAAAACAACAAAAATGATCAAGGATTAGCAGGAGGAGAAGACTCTTCTCCTACTATCTTTATTTCTGTTTGTTTGGCAATTTCCTATAGAAAATCATCTCTTGACAAGGGTTTGTTATACACTTTTAATCGATGTCCATTTACTACAAAGGAATTTTGAGAGTCATATGGTCTTGATTCTGACAGATCCATTATCAAAAATAGTCTCCACTTCATAAGGTCCCAACCACCTTGTCATAAGTTTTACTTTGAAAGTTTTGTATTTGGAATCAAAAAGCAATGCCCAATCCCCTAGTTGAAAATGATTTTTCTTAATGTATTTAGCATGGCATTTGCTACGGTGATTTTGTACAAGGATAGTTATTTGAAGAGCATCTTGCCTAATTTCTCCCAATTCATTTAGTTGCATGACTCTCTATTTTTTTGCCTCATCCAAATTCAACCCCAACTCTGCTGCTAGGTGGAAGGTATGAATCTGAAATTCTATGGGAAGGAGAATTTGTTTTCCAAATACCAATTCATAAGTGGTATGACCAGTGGTATTTCTCCATGTAGTCTGGTATACCCATAAATCCTCTGGAAGCCTATCCACCCAATATTTGTGATGTAAATGTATTGTCTTGGTCAGAATAGCTTCTAGAACTTTATTCGTGGATTCCACTTGCCCATTGGCTTGTGGATGGCATGGGGAAGACTTACAATGTTTTATCCCATATTCATCTGTGAGTTCTTTCATCAACTTAGAAGTAAATTGGGCACCTTGATCAGTAACAATATCTCATGGAACACTGAAGCGAGTAAAGATATCTTCATAAATAAATTCAACCACTGATTTCTCAGTTTCTTGATATAAGTATTTTGCCTCTACCCACTTGGTCACAAAATCTGTACAAACCAAGATGTACTTATTCTTCCTCGACATTAGGGAAATCGGTCCTACAAAATCAAGTGCCCATTTATCAAATGGTTCAATCACAACCTGCAGTCGTAAGGGAATCTCGTCTACTACGGTAGGTCTTCCCATCCTTTGACAACTATCGCATATTCTCACATATTTTGTTGCATCCTTAAACAGGGTCGGCCAATAGTATCCTGATTGTAAGACTTTATATGTCATTCTCTTATTAGAGAAATATCCTCCACATGGCCCATCATGACAGGCCTGAAGGATATCGGGAATCTCGTTCTCCCGAACACATATCCTAATGATCATATCAGGACTTGTATAGAAAAGATCACTTCCTACCCAAGAGTAGTAAGCACTTTGTTGAACAATTATTTTCTTTTGTGGTGGTGACAAATGAGTTGGAAGTCTTCTTGTACCTAAGTAATTTGTTGTATCTGCAAACCAAGGGGTCTTAACAACTACTACAAATAGATGTTCATCAGGGAAATTATCATTCACTGGAATGTCAGTACTATCTTGAGGAATACGAGAAAGAAAATCCACAAGTACATTTTCTTTTCCTGGCCGATCAACTATAGTGATGTTAAATTCTTGAAGTAGAAAAAGCCATCGTGTGATTATTCCAGTAGTAACTGGTTTGTTCATCAAAAATCTGATAGCAGAATGGTCTGTATGTACAAAAACCTCATATCCAGTGATGTAATGACGAAATTTGTTAATGGCATGAACTACTGCTAAAAATTCGTTCTATGTTACAATGTAGTTCAATTCAAGGGGAGTAAGGTTTTTGCTAGTGAAGTAAATTGCATAGTTTTGTTGGTTTTCTTTTTTTCCAAGAACTCCTCCTAAAGTAGTGTCTCAGGAATCAGTTGAAATATGGAAAGGAAGAGACCAATTTGGTCCTCTTAGAATAGGTGCCATGGAAAATTTTTCTTTCAAATTCTCAAAAGCATTCTGACAATTGTTATCCCAACAAAATTCTGCATCTTTTGCTAACAGTTTAAACATGGGGTTGGATATCTTTGTAAAGTTTTCAATAAATCGATGATAATATCCAACATGTCCCAAAAAACTTAGCACAACTTTTTGGGTTTTCGGAGAGGAAAGTTTAACTATCACTTCAATTTTGGCTGGATCAACTTTAATTCCTTCTGCAGATAAATGATTACCCAACACTATTCCCTCAGTTAATAACATTTTACATTTTTTGTGACTAAGTGATAAATTTGATTCTTGACAGCGAATCAAGACTTTCTCAAGATTACTTAAGGCTTCTTCGAAAGTGTTACCATAAACAGTAAAATCGTCCATGTATACTTCCACACAATCATGAATTAAGTCAGCAAAGATCCCAAGGACTGCTCTTTGAAATGTAGCAGGAGCATTGCATAGTCCAAAAGGTAGCACTTTATAAGCATAAGTTCCCCAAGGACATGTAAATTTTGTTTTGTCCTGTTCTTCAGGAGCGATTTGAATTTGATTGTATCCACTATATCCATCGAGAAAGGAAAAGTATATTTTTTCAGCCAAGGTATCCAAAACCTGATCTACAAAGGGACAGGGAAAGTAGTCCTTCAGGGTTTCCTTGTTCAACTCCCTAAAGTCTACACACATTCTCCATTTCCCTGTCATTTTCTTAGGTACCACAACAAGAGGTGAAACCCACTTGCTGTCAGAAATTGGATAAATGAATCCAACTTTTAATAATTTCTATAATTCTTCTTTCAAAAAATATTTTAGGATTGGATTCATACGCCTTTGTGGTTGTCTTAATGGGGTTATTCCTGGTTGGATGTATATGTGGTGAATGCAGGTGTCAGGATGCACTCCTCTCATATCAGTGTATTCCCATGCAAATGCCCCTAACTATTCTTTCAAAAGATTTGTTAATTGTTCCTGTTGGCTGAGACTTAATTCAGAGTTGATGTATAGACATTTTCCTGGGCTAAGTTCTACTGGAATGGTATATGACCCCGTATTCTCATCAATGGTGAAAACCATAGATGGTGAAAATGAGGAAAATAACTCACTTCGTTCTTGAAATTCCTCTCTGAAAATTTGATCGTATTGAAAATATCTTTGTGGGAACTCAACATTTTCTATCACAGAAAGAAATTGGATTAAAATATCATTCTCTGTAGGTTCTTGTAGTGCATGAAACTCATCAACAGAGAATAAATATTCTCCCTCATCATTCTCGTGATAGGGACATTTTAGCCACCATAATTCTTCTGTAACCGGTTGAGCAGGTGGAAAAAGAGTAAGTTTCTGTGAAGAAATGTCATTTGAGATGAACATATCCCCACCACGACATCCTATGAAAGTATTGGCTGTGGCCAACCAAGGTCTCCCTAGAATGATTGTATGGCCTTTCGTGGGGTCCTTTGAATGAATAATCATGAAGTCGATAGGATATTCCGACGAAGATAATGTAACAAGATTGTCATTGAGGACTCCAACAGGTTTTATAGTTGTTCTGTCATTAAGTTCAAGAACTGTAGGGGTAGGGTGAAGGAATTGACTTAGTTGCAAAAGTTCAATTGTATTGATAGTCATTATATTAATGGTTGGACCTAGATCGACTAAAGTATTACCAATAGAAACATTGTTGATAGTCAGTGAAACTATTGGGTTCCCTCGGTTGGCATACTTCACAATTTTAGGCGCTTCAAAAATACAATTCGATTACTGGCCTACTAGGTGTATCATGGGTGGATCTTTCTGTTTTTGATCTGGTTTCTTAATGCAAATTTCTTTGATGGTTTTGGCGTAGATGGGAACATCTATGATCACTTGTAACAATGGAATCTTAACACAGACATTTCTTAGTTCATTCATGATGTCAAACTCAAATTGAACAATTGGTTTTTCAATGAGCAACCTTTCAGGAAAAGGAGGTGTTTGGGGAACTTGAGTTTGTATGTTACGCTTTGATTCAGATACTTTATGCTTTGGAATGATAACATATTTCAAAGATGCCCCATTTGATAAATCATTTATAGGTTCTTCTTCATGTTCTTGGATAATTACCTTTGGTGTTGTTCTTATTACAGGCTAAGTTTTATTTAAAGTTTTTCCAGATCTCAACTGTATTTCTTGTATGGAAATGGGGTTTATGGTGTAAGCTGGGTAATTTTGAAAATCAACATTATGGAGTGGAAGAGGTGGTTTGTTGTTAGGATTTGGAATGGGTTGAGCAGGAAATATGGTGGGGCGAGGTGGATTCTGAGGCTGTTGAGGAGTTTGTTGAATGGGTGGTAAAGGAGGTGAAGTAAAACCAGGCAATAACTGATGTATGTTTGGAGGATACTGAGTACATGGATTCTGTGGAACTGGTACCGCATGTTGTTGTTGGTTATTTCCAAAATTAAGGTCTCTCCATTCCTGGTACCAAGGTTGAGCAGGGGCATTTTACAGAGGCCAATTTGGCTAGTTCCATGGATGTTGTTGCTGTTGAGAGAAGGGTGGATAGTAGCTGGAAGGTTTTGGTGATAGTTCTGGATACATATTTGATTTCCTAGGTTGCCAAGGCCTCTTAGGTGAAGATGGAGTCCCTAGAGCTTCCTCTCCTTTGAATGTGGCTTGCAATCCTGGTAAGGATGGGAAATATTCTATTTTATGATTTTCAATACATATTGCACATACAGAAACATTGTCCAAAGGACATTCTAGTAAAGGATGCCTTTTTCTGCATTTTGGGAAGAATATGCTTAATACAGGGTTTTCCTCTTCCTGCTTTCTCTTAATCTTCAAAGTGTCTAATTCAGAGCCAATTGTTCCTAAAATGTTTGTTTTAAAATTTTCCAAAAGGTTTCCCAATTCAATTCTAGTAACTCCACCAGATGTGGGTACTTTGGTGTTTTTGTTGATAGGTTCTCTCACACTTTTTGCAGTTTTCCCCCTACTTCTTGAGTAAGTTCTACATAGTTCACTAATTGCTTCAAAGTCTTTTTGATAAATGTCTCCTGAAGCCATTAAATTGAGAGTGTCAATATATTCATCTAAAACCCCTTTTAAGAAAAGAGTTTTGATTGCTTCATCTTGGAGATCATTGTATTTAGATTTTTGAAGAGTATATGTAAATCTTTCTAAGAAATCCTCAAGGCTCTCTTCATCTTGTTGTTGCATTTTAAAAATATCATTTCGAGAATCCTTGGGTCTACAATAGTCCTGGTACTTCTTTAAAAAAATTTCCTTCATATCTTCCCAAGATCTAATGTTGTATTCTCCTAAACTCATGAACCAGCGTAATGAAGATTCTTTTAGGGTAGCAGGAAACAAATTTAGTTTATGTGCATCCTAGAAATAGTTATAACTCCTGCACAAGATGTCAAACTCAAAAATAAAGACATCTGGGTCTTCACTACTTTTCCCATAAAAGTTTGGTAGTACGGAAGGTGGGATATTTTTCATATTGACATTCTGGACCAAATCCAAAATAGGAAACCCAAAGGTGGTTTCTGGTCTTAGCTCAATATCTACTTGTTCTTCTTCTTCATTTTCAACGTGAATTTCTCCTCATTCTCTTCTACCCAATTCTCTCCCTCTTTCTGCCATGTTAAAAGGATTACCAAAAATTGTATATGCAATCTGATCTTTCTTTGGTGAGGGTGTGAAATCCCACCTCTATGGATTCTTTTTGACAGAATTGCTATCTCCTATTGGTTCTTTTGAG
>ML781639.1:521510-534671 GCA_009831015.1 Picea engelmannii | reverse complement strand
TTCAGGACTGGTCACAAACCCTATATTCCACAGAGTGTATCTCCATAATTATAGTGAATCAAGAGCTGAAATTTTTACCAGAGGTACCTTGATATGTCTTCTCAATACCATAGATATTTCACCATCTGAATCGTTCTAGAAAACAATTTATAGAAAAAACGGTAAGATGACCAGAAAATAACATACCTTAGAACACATCACCAAAAGACTTCATCCTCCTTTGAAATCCGGCCCTCTTTTACTTATTCTTCCCTCTAAAATTTGACTTGTATCAAATGAATGTATAATGATATTTATTTATACCATTTATGTCACTTCCTTTTAACATTAGGTCCGACCTGACACTTTCTTATTTTGTAATTATTTTCTTTAATTATTTTCAAGGCCTACATGTACTTCCTTTTTCAATTCGCTTTGTCATCTTCAAAAATTCATTTCTCCTCAACCATGAGGATCCATGTGACATGACACATACCACCGGAAACAGCATGATGTATATTATCCAGTCATGGGTTTTGTATATGCAAGTGCATTTTCCTTCATGTCCAAATACCTTTATCAATCTTGCGGTCCAAAACCCATGACTAGGGTTGACATCAATGGCAACAATCAATCTTCCAACAATTCTGAGAAGAAAACACAAACTTACTCTTAAAAACTGAACCCTAATGATTATCTTGAAACTAATCATCTCTTGTTTAATTCATCAAAGGAAAACAATTCTAAGTTTAAGTATGGGTACTTCTATTTCTGATCCAATGTAATCTCCCAAGACTATCTGCCATTAGCTTAAACATCTAATCATCATCATATCTATCTAAACGATAAAAGAAAGATCTTTTTTTAAAAACCTTTTAATCTAAGCATAAAAAACAGTTCTAAATCTAACCACAAGTAAAACAAATAAATGTCCTATTTACCCTACAGGTACTGGAAGCTTCCTTTAATCCGACTATAAGCTAACTATCCTAACAGAACAGGGTAAATCTAAACTCGCATTCCCTTTAAATCATGATCAAATTGAAAACTAAAAATAGACTATAAGCTAACCATCCTAATAGAACAAAGTAAGCTAACTATCCTAACAGAACAAAGTAAATCTAAACTCGGATTCCCTTTAAATCATGATCAAACTGAAAACTAGAAACAGAGAAAATCTAGGTTAAGCACTTGATTCATTCTTCAAGTTCTATAGGGAAAAATAACGCATTCAGCATTCATCAATCTATGAGATGATATCACACTAGAAATGATCTAACCAAAGAATGGTTAAGCAAGAATCTAAAAAAGTAATTCCAAACTCAAAACTAACTTACATGCAGATTCTAAAACTGGAAATAAACTAACTCTATTGTGGAAAAGAGACAGCGAATTGAACCTATTGGTGGGCCCAACCAAGAGGTGCAATCGCCCTAAAATGAAACCAGAGCTACTCAGATCATTCCATGAAAAACTTGTTTCATACTTCACGCTCCATAATTCATAAAACAACTCAAATCATTTAACATCGAATAACATAACGCATAGCAAATTGTATTATCAGAAATCGTGTCACATAGCATATTGTAACCAACATTTCTTGAGAGCGATCCCCATTTATATAGATCCTATCCAAAATAGTTTTAAACATAGGTGCATTAATATAAATGAATCTCAGATCCAAAAATGACTCATAGTCAGTTAAAACGAACTTCACAGCTTCATGACATGCAGTGTCAAGAAGCGTGGATCATAAAGCATTCTAATAAAACGGTTCTACAATCTCGCCCTGAGTCATCATATTGAGATATGACTCAATCAATCATATGAATCGGACTGTCAATCCACTATGGCCATGTCGTGCAAGTCTTTGGAATCTTCTTTGGAATATCCACTAAGTGCGAGCCGATACCTGGTACTGATAAGTTTTGTTTCAAAGGAACAATACCTAACTCATGTCATGTTAGTATCAACATTAGTTTAAAATATCAAAATAAATTAAAAATAACTTGAGTCATAGGAATACCTTGAATAGCCCCATTTAGTTGTAAAAGGATGTCAAATGTGTCATGGTGAGGCTAGAAGTAAATGATACTAGATATGAAAATGGAGGTATATTTGACATGATATAGGAAAAAATATAGTCAAAACTGGAGACTAACAAGGACGCCAAGTCATTTGGCCATAAGTCCTTGAGAAGTTGAATCAGACGATTGAATCTCTTTAGGAGGAACTACCGAAATCCCATGAACCATTGGATCTCTTAGAACAATTAAGAGATTAGGACTGAGTGTCTTTTCAACACCCATAAGCTCAGGAGGAGTAATGACCATCAGATCTGGATCAACAAGGACCACTGATATCGTATGTGAATTCGTGTATCGGAATTTAGGGAATCGAGTGACCAGTGGTTTGGGTCAAGTGTTGTATATTTTCGATTGGAGAAATTTGGATACATCCAGGACCGTTGGATCGAGGGAGGCACACAACCATCGATCTCGCCGAAGGTACAATTTTAGAGTCGGGGATCCATAGAGGAAGAGGAACAGCTATTGGTTACCCGCTTGAGTCACAAAATACAGAAAATGCATGTGGACAGGTGGAAAGAACTCACCCTGTAAGTAGAGTAAAGCAGAAGTAACAGGTGGTGTACACCCGTCTCTTTGGTTAGATTCAACCTTCATTGATGGATCACATTTTAGGGATTCACAAGGGAAGGGCATGAGAAGTTGGTGCTCTGACTCGCATAGTTGTGAGTTGTGAAAGGTTCTTGCATAAGGCTTGGTTGTGGTCCTATAGGAAAAGGGGATGAAGAGAGGGGCTTACACCTTAGCCCATTTTCATTTGGCGTTTTGGCTATTTCCAAGGGCTAGGGAATAGTATTCGAAGAGCCCCAACTTGCGAGACCCAAAATCCTTTCCAGGCTTAGGAAAGGAGTTTAATTAACCCTTGTCGAGGTTTATAGAAGATCCTGCATCGATCTCAGCCTAAGGGCAGGAGGTTTGCACCATTTGTGGTATCAGAGCCTAGAACAAGTTCTTTTCTTTCTATAGCAGAGAGAAAAGAGGAATTTTACAGCCATGCTGCCAAGAAGAAGAGAAAGGGCAATGCCTGATCTAGCAGTGGAAAGAGAAATGTGTGAATTATGTGCCAGGATTGATG
This sequence comes from Picea engelmannii, assembly GCA_009831015.1. Taxonomy (NCBI): domain Eukaryota; kingdom Viridiplantae; phylum Streptophyta; class Pinopsida; order Pinales; family Pinaceae; genus Picea; species Picea engelmannii. The sequence goes on along the minus strand of ML781639.1, from coordinate 531,530 downwards.
CTATGGATACAACACATAGGCACGCAATTAACGCTGGGAATATCAACGAAGATGAAAGTGAAAATGAAGTTGAAAACGAAGAAGTTGCAGTCAAAGATGCCGCAGAAGAATTCTTATTCAAGGTTGTTGCTAGGATAGGTGCTAGGGAAAAAATGGACATTCCAATGTACGAAGGCAACTTGGATGTTGAAGAGCTTCTAGAATGGATTAGAGCTCTAGACAAATACTTTGACTATGAGGATGTCGAGGAAGACAAAAAAGTCAAACATGTCGCTACTAGACTTAGAGGGCATGAAACACTGTGGTGGGATGAACTGCAGGCTGATAGACATTGTAAGGGCAAGCAAAAAATCGAAAGCTGAGATAGAATGGTTGAAAAAATGAAAGACAAGTTTATACCCAGATATTATCAAATAAATCTATTTTAGAGGATGCATAATTTGAGACAGAAGCTAATGTCAGTGAAAGAATACACTGAAGAGTTCTATAGGATAAACATCAGAGTAGGTCATTGAGAAAAATATGATGAGAAAGTTGTCAGGTATATGAATGGTCTACATTGTGACATTCAGGATGAGATGAGCATGATGACCATCCAAACCATAGAATATGTTTATCAGATGGCTCTGAAAGCTTAAGAGAAGCTGAGCCGAAAGCAAGGTCAAAGAGGTTGAGGCAGAATTCAAAGAAGATGCAAGATGATTACCCAGGACAAAACTCAGAAACCTAAAGAAGAGGGGAAGAAACCTCAAACTCAACCTGAGAGAGGAGGAAGCTCACAGGGAAGGTAGTATGCTGATAGAAATACTTTTCCTCGAGCCAGAGGAAGAGGCATAGGAGGTGAAGTGAAATGATTTGTTTGTGGAAAAATCAGACATAAATACTATGAGTGTCCAGATAGGAAGAAAGATGGTGGTGAAAATCACATTGTCGAGGCTCAAGGATGGAATGTTGAGGCAGAGGATGTTGAGGGTGTAATATCTTTGATGATGAGGAAAGTTCTCTTGAAGCCAGAAAAGGAGCCAGAGAACCCAGCCCAAATAAATAGTCTATTCATACTGCTTGGAAAACCAAAGACAGGGTATGCAAGGTCATAGTAGACAGCGGTAGCACATATAATCTTGTATCTATGGAAATGGTATAAAAATTGAAGCTAGAGATTATTGCACATCCAAGCCCATACAAAGTTTTGTGGAGACAAAAAGGACATCAGGTAAATGTCACTGAACAATGTTTAGTTGAATTTAAAATAGGAGGATATAAAGATGAGATATTATGTGATGTCATTTGCATGGATGTTTGTCATATATTGTTGGGTAGACCATGGAAATATGACAAAAATGTGGTGCATGATGGGATAAATAACATGTACACTTTGGAGAAAAGTGGTAGGATGCACATGTTGTTGTCGATTAAGAATAAAGAGGTGAAAACATAGATGAGCAACACTGTACTTCTCATGAGTGGGAAGGAACATCTTAGGGAAGTCAAGAAGAAGGAAGACACATAATTCATTATGGTTAGGAAGCCCAGAATTTTTTTGAACAACACTAGGATAGATGATTTACCAGAATAAATCCAAGAGTTGTTGGAATAATTTACTGATATAGTAGTGGATGAACTACCTTGTTCGTTGCCACCTATCAGAAGTATAAGCCATCATATCGATCTTTTACATAGAGTCAGTTTTCCAAACAAAGTAGAGTATAGTTTGACACAGTAGGAGAATGAAGAAGTTAAGAGACAGGGCCAGGACTTATTGGACAAAGGATTGATTTGGGAGAGCTTGAGTCCATGTGTTGTTTCGACAGTGCTTAGCCCAAGTGATCAGGTGATCATGTCCTAAGTGGAAAAAATGCTCAAAATTGGAACTTATTAGAATTGGTTGAAAGTATAACGGCTAGATAGGCCTCATCGATACATTCTTTGCACCGCAAACGACACTCAAATCCGACATTGTATGTGAAAGTTATTCTGGTTTGAAATTCACAATTTCCTTTAAGTCTAGCTTAACTAGGGTCGACTTTGATTTTTAAAAGAAATATTAAAAAAATAATATTCCATAGAATATTCCATCAGAAACCTATCATCGTTTGACACTTGGAATTTTTGGATTGGATATTGGTTTAACTGGACATTTTGATGGCCATTCAGTGGGCACCACGGGGCCAGCCCAGAGGCCGCCATGTGGCCCCAGGCTGGTGAAGATTTTGAATGGAAAAATTTGAGCAAGTTGGTAGGATTCTACTACGGGTCGATCGAGTGAGAGCCCCAAGGCCTAACTACCCAGGCTAGTGGTAGTTCTTAACCATATGAGCCAAAACCTTTATTTAAACTTGAAAGTTGTTTTGGTTGGGGTGGAAAGGGGGCCACCCCCCCCTTTATATGGAACCATTCGCCCAGAACCTTGGGCTATTTCCACTGGCAGTTTTGGGAAGGTGGTTAAACTTGGATATGGTCACATGTCCTGGTGGGAGTTATGGTAACCATTAAATGCCACGGGTTTTCTTACTGTTGGCTCAAACAGCTCTGATGGCGGTGGTTTTAGTTGGTCCATGTGACACAACCACTAACATTTAACGCTAAAACCAAAACGGTTTCGATAGTTTTGGGTGGATTCCATGTTTTAGGTTCCCATTTCCATTGTTAGTGGGCCTAAATCCTACTACTCCAGATTTGGTGGAGTTTTTTGGGAAAAGGGGACAAAACTTCTTTTGGTCATAACTTCTTCTTGACAAAACCTTTTTGAACGAAATTTTGGTGGTTTTCGGGTATTCTGAGCATTCTGGAGTGACTGGAACAGGTTGAAGAGCCAACAGAGTTGTCTTTTAGCCATTTTTACTTTAGAGAATCTTGAGGAGCCATCAGGGCCTTGATGGAAATGGAGCTGCATTGGACCACCCTTCACTATTTTAGGTGAAAACAGAGTCATTTTTAGCTTCTTTCTGTGTTCTGAATTCATTTTCACAGCTGGTTTGGTCTGTTTAGGCCTTTTTCTCATTGTAATACCATTTTGAGCATCATAATATATCAAGTACATGCCCATTGGGAGCCTTGGACCCAACAGATGTAGCCTAGGAGGGGTGAACTGCCTCATCATGTTGTTGTGTGTTTATGGTGAAGTTATTTTGTTGTGTTATTCAGATTAAAGATTGTTAAACAATAAATTAAAAAAATACTCCCTCACACAAAAATTTCATAAATAGTGATCAAAAACACTTTGCACACTTAATTTGATGGAAATGAATACTTTGAACAGAAAAGACAAATACTTTCATTTTCAGATCAGATGGTATCAGAGCTCAGGTGTAGAGATTTAGAAGCTAGAGTTTTTACTCAGTATTGGTTTTGTGCAAAGATTAATTTAATTGTTTGCAAGTTTTCATGCTTACTAGGCTAAAACTCAAGAGAGGTGAAGGAAACTTGGTTAGTGCACAAACTAATCCACATCCAAGAAGGGTTAGAGAACCACCTCTAAGATCCCTAGAAGTAGCTTCAAGCATGTCTTCAAGAGAAGGAGAAACGCCTGAAGAGATGGATCCCAAGGAAGAAGAATGGGTATTCTGGAAAGCTTTATTGGATATAACTGCGATGGTAAGGATCCTCTACCAAGAAAGAAATGATAGGATTGTTGGAGAAGGGTCTAAAAACCAGAAAGAGGGAGACGGTTCCACAGGAGGAAAGAAGAGTAATGATCAGTCAAAGAGAGAACATGGAGGAAATGGTGATCCACCATCTCCATCTTCTTCTTATTCCTCTACATCATCTTCCTCGACTTCAGTAAATCAATCTCATAAGTTGAAAACCATTGGTAAAAATCCTTTTTTAAAGCTTGATGTCAAATTTGAATTGCTTATGTTTAACGGTGAAGTCAATGTAGAGAAACTTGACAATTGGATCAGACAATTGGAAGTTTATTTAATGATTCAAAACCTTCATGATGACGACACCAAGATACAACTAGCCTCGCTAAGAATGGATGGAGCAACATTAGTATGGTGGGAAGCCAAGACCAAGGATGAAATTAAGAAACATGGTAAGATTACTTTATCATGGACTGAATTTATTACTACAATCAAGAAGCAATTTTATCCATTAGCTCATCTACAAAAGGCTATAATGAATTGGAAAAACTTTAGACAGCTTAAGGGACAGAATGTACAAGACTATACCCAAGAATTTAGGAGAAGAGCACTCTTATTAGGGGTAGACTTACAAATTCAAGATACTTTGCTGAAATATATAGGTGGTTTGCACAGTTACCTTAAACATACTATCCTCATGTTTAATCCTACTAGTCTAGATGAAGTTTGTGTACAAGCTACACATTTAGAGGCTAGAGGGAAAAACACTTTTGATGAGGGTAGAAACAAGCCTTTCAAAGGGAAGAAAAAAGACAAAACCTCTTAGGGAAAAGGAAAAAATAATTCATCTATCAAACAAGAGGAAGAAAAAGTCATTTGTAAACATTGTTCAAGAGAGGGCCATGAAGAAAAAAACTGTTGGAAATTACATCCTGAAAAAAGAAATCAGTTTAACAAAAACAAGGGAAAGAAGAAAACTGCAGCTACTACAACTACACCTCAAGATTTAGGTGATGAGTCAGGGGATGAAACCAAAATTACAGCCATGGGTTTGAAAAGTATGAAGGGAAAGGAAGCTGAAACTAATCCAAGCACTAGTACTTCAAACTATCATGTGCAAGCTCCTAATGAGGAAGAAAGAATTGAATTGTTCCATGTGAGGGTAGGGTCAAAACATACTAAAATTGACACACTGTTTGAGAATGGGTCACAAAAAAAATCTCATATCAGAAGACTTGGTCAAACAACTTAAACCTGAGACCATTCCACATCCAAAGCCTTATCCACTTGGGTGCATATGCAAGGATGCAAACTTACAAGTCTCAAGAAAATGCATATTGTGATTCGCCATAACTGCACACTTTATTGACACAATTGAACTTGATGTGGTGCTGCTTGATATATCAAGAATTGTTTTGGGAAGTCCTTACTTATTTGATAGGAAATTGTTATTTCATCACCATGAAAATAAATATCATATCTTTAAAGATGGCAAGGAGTTCATTGTCAAATCACATCATAAGAAGGAAAATATAGCGATGGTAAATGCGGGATAGGTAAAAAGGCTAGTAAATTCTAGTAAGAGTTTTGTACTTCTTATGATTAAGCCCAAGGTTGATATGAATCATGAGGCATTTGAAAATTGTGATTCCAATCTTAAATCAGATTCATATGATGTAGTTGATGCACATCATGAGATGTTTCAGGTACCAATAGGTTTACCTCCTAAACGGGAGATTCAACATGAAATCCATTTACATCAAGATTGTCCTCTTCCTAACATCGGCATGTACCGCTTGTCTATTATGGAGAATGCTGAAATAAAGAGGAAAATTAAAGACTTGTTGGACAAAGGATTCATAAGACCAAGCGCTTCACCATGTGGGTCACCCATAGTGTTGATTCCAAATAAATATGGAACTTGGCGCATGTGTGTAGACTTCAAGGCATTGAACAAAATAATGGTAAAGAATCATTACCCACTTCCAAGGATAGATGATTTGTTGGATTAATTGAAATATGATAAATATTTCACTAAGTTAGACTTACATAGTGGTTATCATCAAGTTAGAATTTCAGAATGTGACATTTGGAAGACAACATTTAAAACCAAACAAGGACTCTTTGAGTGGCTTGTTATGCCGTTTGGTTTATGCAATGCACCTGCAACTTTCATGCGGGTAATGGATGATGTCTTACATCGTTTTCTTGATGATTTCATTATTGTCTACTTAGATGACATTTTAATTTTCAGCAAGACTAGAGAAGAGCATGGCATGCATGTTAAGAAAGTACTTGATATTTTGAAGAAAAATCAGTTATTTCTTAAAAGGTCAAAGTGTGAATTTGGAAAAACTTCTTTGGTTTATTTGGGACACATAGTAGGAGGAGGCACTTTGAGAATTGATCCTTCCAAAGTAGAAGCCATTGTGAATTGGCCTACTCCCAAATCCATTATAGAGGTAAGAAGTTTTTTGGGTGAAACTCAGTATTGGAGGAAGTTTATTTCTAACTTCTCTGTCATAACAACTCCTATGCATGCAGTGACTAGTGTGAAGCATGCTTTCCAATGGGGAGGCAAGAAAAAGAAATATTTTGAGTCTTTGAAAGAGAAGATAAGTTCATCTCCAGTCCTTGCATTACCAGACTTGAGATAGTCATTCGAGATTCAGACAGATGCTAGTGATTAAGCCATGGGTGCAGTTCTCTTACAGCATGGTAAGCCTGTTACATTTCATTCTGAGACATTTAATGGTGTTGTTGTGAATTATCCTACATATGATAAAGATTTGTATGCATTGGTTCAAAGTGTCAAAAAATGGAAACACTATTTGATGGGAAAAGAAACAATTGTTCATACCGACCATCATCCTTTACAGTTCTTACAATCGCAAAGTAAATTGCAGCAGTCACGTCATTTTAGATGGATTGTCTTCCTACAACAATTTCACTTGGTAATAAGCTACAAGAAAGGTATTTACAACAAGGTTGATGATATGCTTTCAAGGCCTATTATTAGTGCTAGTACTTTTCTTCAGAATGATTCTATTGTACATGAAAGTTACATATAACAATATGCATCAGATGTTGATTTTAAGGATGTATATGCTAACTTGAGTGAAGGAAATCATGTTGAGGAGAATGATTATCATTTGCATAATAATTTGTTGTTTCATTTGGGAAAGTTATGTATACCACAGGGGGAGAGACTAAGCATCATGAGAGAAGCTCATTCTTCTCTCATAGCTGGACATTTCGGGGTAAGCAAAACGGTGTCACATTTACAGAGGTATTGTTATTGTCCTCGCATGGTAGATAGTGTTTCACGTTTCATTATAGGTTGTTCATTATGTGCTACAAGCAAGCCTAGCAATAGGAAGCTTGGTTTATATATGACATTGTCGGTATCTTATAGACCATGGGAAAGTGTTTCTATGGATTTTGTTGGAGGGCTACCATTATCTAGAAAGCAACATGATTATATTTATGTAGTAGTTGATCGTTTCAGCAAGATTTGTATTCTTATGCCATGTAAGAAAACTATAACTGTTGAACAAACTGTTGATTTATATTTTCAACATGTATGGGTTCATTATGGCTTGCCTACTTCTATTGTTAGTGACAGGGATTCCAGATTTGTGAGGGATTTTTCATCCAATTTATGGAAGATGATCGACACCAAGTTGAAGAAGAGTACTTCTTTCCATCCGCAAACAGATGGCCAAATAGAGGTAGTGAATAGAACCATTGTACACCTTTTGAGAGGTTATTGTAGCAAGCATCCCAAGCTTTGGGATGAGCATGTGCATTACATTCAGCATGCTTACAACCGGGCCAAGCACTCTTCTACAAATACTTCACCTATTGAAGCTTCATTTGGGTATTTGCCTAAGTCACCTTTAGATTTTATTCTTGAGAAGGATGTGGCCATTGATGGTCATAGTGACATTGACAAAGCTCGCATGTTCATTGAAATAATTCATCTCATACATAAGAAAGTTCAAGAACATATTGAAAAAGGTCAAGGCAAGTACAAGGAGAGGTATGATAACCACAGAATTGATCATAAGTTTCAAGAAGGGGATGAGTTGAAAGAGGATGCTATCCTTTACAGAAGGACACACACTTCAAGGAGGGGAAATGTTGATTATGTAAAGGTTGGTATTAAATGGAACAAACTGAGTAAAGAAAAGTGGATTGAATTGGAAAAGGTGAGGGACCTGTACCCTCATCTTCTTAACAGGTAATTGAAGGCTTTTGGGGTCCAAAAGCTTCCCAATGGGGAGGTGTGATCAGGTGATCATGTCCTAAGTGGAAAAAATGCTCAAAATTGGAACTGCTCAGAATTGGTTGAAACCAGAATGAATGGATAGGCCTCGTCGATATGATCCTGGCGCCATAAATGGTACTCAAATCTGACACTGTATGTGAAATTTATTCCAATTTGAAATTCATAATTTCCTTCAAGTCCAGTTTGACCAGGGTCAACTTTGAGTTTTTAAAAAAATATTAAAAAAAGAATATTCCACTAAATATTCCATGGAATATTCCATCGACAACCTATCATCATTTGACACTTGTCATTTGTGGATTGGATATTGGTTTGACTGGACATTTTGGTGGCCATTCAGCGGGCGCTAAGGGGCCTGCCCGGAGGCCACCACGTGGCCCCAGGCCGGTGAAGATTTTGAATGGAAAAAATTGAGCAAGTTGGTAGGATTCGACCGCAAGTCAATCGGTTGAAAGCCCCAAGGCCTAACCGCCTAGGCTCATGGTAGTTCTTAACCATATGAGCCAAAACCTTTATTTAAACTTGAAAGTTGTGTTGATTGGGGCAGAAAGGGGGCCAGCCCCTAAGGGTCATCCCCCCCTTTACATGGAACCATTCACCTAGAACCTTGGGCTATTTCCATCGGAAGTTTCTAAAAGGCAGTTAAACTCGGATATGGTCACATTTCCTAGCGAGAGTTATGGTAACCATTAAATGCCATGATTTTTCTTATCGTTGGCTCAAACGGCTTCGATGGAAGTGGTTTTAGTTGGTCCATGTGACACACCCACTAACATTTAATGCTAAAACCAAAATGGTTCTGATAGTTTTGGGTGGAGTCCACCTTTTAGGAACCCATTGCCATTGTTATCGGGCCTAACTCCCGCTACTCCATATTTGGTGGAGTATTCTTGGGAAAAAGGGACAAAACTTCTTTTGGTCATAACTTCTTCTTGGCAAAACCTTTTTGAATGAAATTTTGGTGGTTTTCGAGTATTCTGCGCATTCTGGAGCGACAAGAATAGGTTGCAGAGACAACAGAGGTGTACTTCAGCCATTTTTACTTCAAATAAGATTGAAGAGCCATCAGGGCCTTGAGGGAAATGGAGCTGCATTGGACCACCCTTCACTGTTTTAGGTGAAAACATAGTCATTTTCAGCTTATTTCTGTGTTTTGAATTCATTTTCATAGTTGGTTTGGTATGTTTAGGCCTCTTTCTCACTGTAATACCATTTTGAGCATCATAATATATCAAGGACATGCCCACTGGGAGCCTTGGACCTGATAGATGTAGCCCAGAAGGGGTGAACTGCCTCATGATGTTGTTGTGTGTTTATGGTAAAGTTATTTTTCTATGTTATTTAGATTAAAGATTGTTAAACAGTAAATTAAAACAATACTCCCTCACACAAAAATTTCATAAACAATGATCAAAAACACTTTGCACACTTAATTTGATGGAAATGAACACTTTGTTGGACAACTGAGAGGGGGGGTGAATCAGTTGTTTCCGTGCTTAAACAATTATGGTTCTTTTAAACCTTTTGTAGAGACTTTGAATGCTAATCACAATAATGCAGGGAAATAAACAATGGCACTTTCAGCATCATTCACATATATGACAAACACAGAGACAGATATTTCCCGAGGAAACCCATGCAGGATAAAACCTCTTTTCTTTTATATGATAAGTAATGGTTACATTCTTTACAGTATCATACATATGAGCACTGACTCATAATGAGGTTACAACCTCAGCTTTGCAAGCTGCAACTTGCTGAGAGCACCAACTCTTTGTTTTCTCTAGCACCAACTAGAAGGAAGCACCAACTCCCTGTGTTCAAGCACCCACTTGAATCTCTGAGGACAACAGTCCTCCCTAGCACCTCCCAACCACCCTGAAATATAAATATTTTCTACTGAATTTATTACAGTCATATGATGTTCGATGATGGCCTACCTGACTTATCACTGTTCTGCTCCACTTCGTTGCTCTGTCTGCCTTATTTCCTTTCTGCTCAGATCATTTGCAATCTCCGGGTTATGGGCCCACCACGCTTCCGCTGCGCCACTCTGATTCTTCTTCACCCATGAATCACCACAGCAAGCTCCAATAGCAAATGCAAATTCCCACTATAACAACCACCTCATCTCCTCTTTGTACA
>ML781639.1:492751-513510 GCA_009831015.1 Picea engelmannii | reverse complement strand
AATGGTTACATTCTTTACAGTATCATACATATGAGCACCGACTCATAATGAGGTTACAACCTCAGCTTTGCAAGCTGCAACTTGCTGAGAGCACCAACTCTCTGTTTTCTCTAGCACCAACTAGAAGGAAGCACCAACTCCCTATGTTCAAGCACCCACTTGAATCTCTGAGGACAACAGTCCTCCCTAGCACCTCCCAACCACCCTGAAATATAAATCTTTGCTACTAAATTTATTACAGTGATATGATGTTCGATGATGGCCTACCTGACTTATCACTTTTCTTCTCCACTTCGTTGCTCTGTCTGCCTTATTTCCTTTCTTCTCAGATCATTTGCAATGTCTGGGTTATGGGCCCACCACGCTTCTGCTGCGCCAATCTGATTCTTCTTCGCCCATGAATCACCACAACAAGCTCCAATAGCAAATGCAAATTCCCACTATAACAACCACCTCATCTCCTATTTGTATAGTGTATTTATAGCGTCTATGCACCTTTTGCATGCAATGTTTTCCCTCCTCTGCATGCACACTCTGCGTCATTATCCTCCACCTCTTGAGTCCTCTATCTGATCATTATCATGACTCTTCAACTTCTCTGGTGATTACACATCGGTCTTCTTCGACTTCTCTAGCAGACGTCATCAATGGTTTTTGGCAGTCTCACAGTGTCGTGCCTCAGTAGCCCTTCGATCATTTCTTGATCCAATGGTTTAGATCAAATCGGGATTTCATATATCACAATTTCGACACTTTCAATGACATAATGTTTATGTCCACGGGAGTCGCGATTTCCCGATTCGCGATGTGCTTCAGCACTCCTGGCTGAGCCCTGGTCCATGTGACCGTTACCCGTGACCACATCCTTATCTCTGACAGCTGGCCTCCACTACGCCACCATTCTCCTTCGCTGCTGTGCTGACATCTGGCCCCCACTCATCGGGGTTTCGCGGATCGTGATTCTGACTTACACAAAACTCTTGTCAACGGAATCCCCGATTTTTCGATGAACAAAATGCCGACGGCGCCTTGATCTTCGACACCTATCCCTCATATGGACGGTCCCGATCCCTTTGATATTTCGAGACTTTCGATATCAAGTGACTTTGTCATTTCAAAGTCCCGATCGCCGATGCCCCATGCAGATAATCAACGGTCCAGATTACTTCTAAATTTACGGCTGCGATTAAATCGCGAAATTGCATATCTCGAAATCGGGGTTTCTGATGTCAAGTGACTTTGTCATTCCAAAGTCCCAATCCCCGATACTCTATGCAGATAATCAACGGTCCAGATCACTTCTAAATTTATGGCTGGGATTAAATCACGAAATCGCATATCACGATTTTGGGGTTCTTGATGTCAAGTGATTTTGGTATTTCAAAGTCGCGATTGTCGATGCCTCTGCTGACATCACACATGGTTTGTCACGTGTTAGATTCTACCACGTGTCACTCTGATTCGTGACTTACATATGCCTGAAGTGTTGAATCTGCCTGACACTTGTCATTCCATGGTTGTGCCATGTGTCCCTAGCTGACGTGGTCTGTTGTCATGAGTTGGATCAACGGTCTCGATCACTTCTAGCTCGACGACTCAGATTAGATGTCGCGATTTTTCACATCGCGATTACTCCCACTTCTCCTTGTCATTTAAAGGGCGTGTATGTTGTCTTTGATCTGACGATGATCGGGTCTTGTGCTTGAATCTAATGGTCACTGAGTCATCTCTACAACCATAACTGTACTCGCACTCCATGCAGAGATTCAACGGTCTAGATGCAGTCTTTATCCAACGGCTGTGATTACAGCACGAAATCACATATCGCGATTTTGGGGTTTTCATTGTCATTGTTCACGAGACTTGTGAAACTCCGATTCCCGATTCTCCGATGAGTAAAATCAACGGTCCATATCTCAAGCTTGTTTTAACGGCTGTGATCAGATCGCAAAATCGCATATCGTGATTTCGGGGTTTTCGTTGTTGAGTGAACTGGACATTTCAAAGTCTCGATCCCCGATTCTTTGATGGCTTATCTCTCTCGCAACTTATACAGATCTGACGGCCCTCATTCTTTCAGGTTTTCTGAATGAGATCCAACGGCTGTGGATCTCTGTCTTCCTTCTCTTCTACAAATTGTTGTACTTTGAGCTTTGCCTTTGCTGCGCGCGTTTTCTTCAACGTTGTTCCTCCTAAGATTTCACGTCTGAATCCCCAAGGGATTTTTATCTTTCTTATCCTACCATCTCCACTGATTTACTTGCCATCAATGACAAGCATACACTACTTGGTAAACATTTTCCAACATACTTTGAACAACAAAGACAAATACTTTCATTTTCAGATCACCAAGAAAGGATTGTGGCTAGAGAATGTGTATAGACTCAAGGGAAATCAACAAAATTACCATCAAGTATAGGTTCCCATTTCCAAGGATGGACGACTTGATGGATTGCTTGAGTGGAGAATTTTTTTTTTCAAAGGTTGATTTGAAAAGCGGATATCATCATATTAGAATGAGAGAAGGTGATGAATGTAAGACAACATTCAAAACAAATGAAGGGTTGTATGAATGGCTTGTCATTCCATTTGGCTTGACAAATGCACCTAGTACTTTCATGAGGTTGATGAACGAAGTCCTGAAGGATTTCATTGGAAAATTTGTCATTGTATATCTTGATGATATATTAATTTTCAGCAAAACTAAAGTATAACATTTAAAGCATTTAGTTGCAGTGATGAGGAGGTTACAGCAAGAGAATTTTTTTATCAATATGAAGAAATTTTCATTTATGAGGACATAACTCATTTATTTGGGTTTTGTTATCTTTACAAATGAATTGAAAATGGATCTAGAAAAGATAAATGTGATTAAGGATTTGCCATCGCCGAAGAGCATGTTTGAAGTTCGAAGCTTCCATGGTTTGGCTAGATTCTACAGGAAATTCATCTGAAAATTCAATGGAATTAGCGTGCCGATGATGGATACGGTGAAGAAAAGACATAAATCTTTTCATTGGATGGAGGAAGACGAGAAGAGCTTCAACCTGTAGAAGAAGAAGATCACTAAGCAACGAATTTTGGTTTTTCCATATTTCAGCAAGACATTCCAGGTCAAGTGTGACGTGAGTGGATTTTCCATTGGAGTGGTCTTGAGCCAAGACAACAGGTCGATTGCGTATTTCAGTGAAAAACTAAATGAAGCAAAGATCAAGTACTCCACGTATGACAAAGAATTCTATGCATTCATTCAAGCACTGAAGAAATGGAGACACTATTTGGTTCCCAAGGAGTTTGTTTTGCACAACGATAATCACGCTTTGCAATTCATGACTCGACAAGAGAAGTTGAACCAAAAACATGCTAAATGGGTTGAATATATGAAAATTTTTACTTTTGTGATTAAGCATATTTCTAAAACTGCTAAGAAAGTTGTTGACGCTTTGAGTAGGAAATGTTTGCTTATGTAGGAATTCAGAGTCAAGACTTTGGGTTTTGATAACATAAAGGAAATGTACAGGGATGATCCAGACTTCAAAGAGTCATATGAGGCGTCTGAGAATCCAATTCTCAGGGATAGAACCTAATGGACTGAATACATTATTTAGGATGGATTATTGTTTAGGGGAAATCAACTATGTATTCTGAAATGCACCATGAGGGAGAATTTGTTGAAGGAAAAGAACAACAGAGGATTATCCAGACACGATCATGACAAAACATTCTCAAAGTTGAATGGCTCATTTTTCTGGCTAGGGATGAGGATAGATGTGAAGGAATTTGTGGACAGGTGCAGAATTTGTCATCACATGAAAGGAAAAAGGCAGAACACAAGATTATACCAACCATTACCCATACCGGAAAGGTCATGGGATGGCATGAGCATGGATTTCATATTGGGAATTCCAAGGACACAAAGGGGATATGATTCAATATTTGTAGTGGTAGATAGATTTTCAAAGATGGCACATTTCATACCATGCCAGAAAACTAGTGATGCAACTCATATTGCAAACCTGTTTTTCAAGGAAGTCATCAGACTTTACGGCTTGCCAAGGAGTATCATTTCTGATCGAGATACCAAGTTCGTAAGACATTTCTGGAGGACCTTATGGAAGAAGTTGGGGGAAAATTTTTCTTTTAGCTCAACATATCATCCTTAGATGTATGGACAGATAGAGGTCATGAACAGGAGCTTGGGATATTTGTTAAGGATATTAGTGACTGAACACCATAGTCAATGGGATCAAATTCTGCCATAGACAGAATTCACTTATAATGATTCACTCAATAGAAGCACAGGGCAGAGTCCATTCCAGATTGTATATGGAATGCATCCAAGGGGAGTTTCTGAATTGAAAGATTCAGAACAAGATGAATTTAGGAGTGCTAGTGCAGAGGACTTTGCAGAAGGAATGAAGGAGCTTCACAGTAGAATTAAGGAGAAATTGCAGATTTCAAGTCAAGTGTACAAGCATAGAGAAGATCAACACAGGCTAGAAATTCAATTCGAAGTTTGTTATTTGATTCTTTCACATTTGAGGAAGGAGAGGTTCCCAAGGGGAGCATACAACAAGCTGAATATGAAAAAGATTGGACCGTGCAAGGTCATAAGGAAATTTGGGACAAACACATAAGAGATTGAATTACCCGATGGGGTCAAAATCTCACCGATATTCTATATCATGGATTTCTACCCTTATAGAGATGAAGAAGAAGGAGCAGAAGACAAAAAGAAAAGATTCAATGGACAAAACAAATGCATGTAGCTGAAAATCCACAGATGGAAAGCATAATTGACAAGAGGATTAGCAAAAATACCAAGAGAAAAGAGGATTTTGAATACTGGTCAAATGGAAAGGACATCCAGTTGAAGATGCCATTCGGGAGGATGAAACAACAATTGAAAAGCATGGACGAACAATGAAGGAACTCATAAATAGGAGTTCATGAAAATTTTCAAGTGAGGGAGTATGATGCAAGAGCATCGTATAAAGCCAAAGGCACGTGCCTAACCAAAGGAGATAGTTGGAAAAGCACCAGTGCACATTTTGAAGTGTTTTGAAGATTAATGAATGGACATTAATGTAATATCTAGGGAAGCGTACTTACCTTTGTGTTTTGGAGATTGTAAACAGATCTTGAGTGTTGTTCTCATCTCTCGAATGTAGAGGCATTTATGCATAATGAATGCAAATAAGTAGATTTAATTTAATAGATCAGAAATTTTTAGGAGCATAGGAGGTAGGAGGGAAAACGAGTGATAGACACCCTCAACCCTTGCATCATTATAACATAATTCAGAATTCATAAGTTGTAGAGCTTCAGAGAAGAATATAGGAGGACAGAGAATTTTATGCATTTTACTTGTTATTCGCCATGTACAGGAGCACTGGAATTAATAGAAGAAAGTTTTGATTCTAATCTATGTGTTTGTTATGGTTGTTGGAACCACCTGTTTAATGGTATGTTGCAAGCTTGTTAGCATTCTCTGTTTGCATTCTATTTCAATGTCAGTGTGTGTGTGTATGCTCTAGAATTCTGTGTTGAATGTTTTAATTTTGGATAAGGGGAGAATGAGTTTCAGTTGTTTCTCTTTCTGATAACTCCTACAAAGAGTGCAATGCAAGGTCCGTAAGGAGTGCATCGACCAGGTTCTATGTTTCATCTCAGAAAACTCAGAGGAGATTCAAATTGTGTATTTATAGGCAAAGAGTGCTAGCAGATCACATAGCCATGCAAGGTGTGTGTAGGATGGGTGGAGTCTTGGATTTTACCAATCCAAGAGAAAAAATGAGAGACTTTTGTTGCAAGGAGTGCACGGAGTCAAAGACCCAAAATAACCAGAGGTTATTTGAAAGTTTCTGCAAGGAGTGTATGCAGGGACCCTTTTGGAGGCCTTGAGTTTGTAAGTGAAATCTTAGGAGCGTTAGAACCTTTCAATTGTTCCAAAGGGAGACGGAGGTTGAATTATTTCACAGGAGTTAAGTTCAGGAGGAAGGACTCCAAGTCATTTGGCTAGAAGTCCTTGAGAAGTTGAATCAGATGGTTGAATCGCTTCAAGAGGAAGTTCCGAAATCCTGTGAACCATTGGATCTCTTAGAATAGTGAAGAGGTTAGGACTGAGTGTATTTTTAACACCCATAAGCTCAGGAGGAGTAGTGATAGTCAGATCTGGATCAGCAAGGACCGTTGATCTCGTATGTGAATTCGTGTATCGGAATTCAGGGAATTGAGTGATTGGTGGTTTGGGTCAAGTGTTGTAGATTTCCAATTGGAGAAATCTCGATACATCCAGGAATGTTGGATCGAGGGAGGCACACAAGCATCGATCTCACTGAAGGTACAATTTTGAAGTCAGGGATCCATAGAGGAAGAGGAACGGTTGTTGGTTCCCTGCTTGAGTCGTGAAGGATGAAAAATCTATGTGGACAGGTGGCAAGAACTCACCCCGTAAGTAGAGTAAATAAGAAGTGATAGGTGGCGTGTGTACGTCGCTTTAGGTAGAGTCAACCTTTGTTGATGGATAGCATTTCGGAGATTCACAAGGGGAGGGCATGAGAAGTTGGTGCTCCAACTCATGAAGTCGCGAGTTGCGAAAGGTGCTTGCATAAGGCTTGGTTGTGGTCCTATAGGAAAAGGGGCTGAAGAGAGGGTCTTACACCTTAACCCATTTTCATTTCGCATTTCGACTATTGCCAAGGGCCAAGGCATAGTATTTGAAGCGTCCCAACTCGTGAAACCTAAAATCCTTTGCGGGCTTAGGCAAGGAGTTTAATTAACCCTTGTCGAGGTTTAGAGAATATCCTACGCGGATCTCAACCTGAGAGTACAAGTTTTGCACCACCTTTGTATTCCTCACAGCCCATTACGACAGAATGTCAACAACCCTTAGGCTAGGGTGGCCCACAATTATAGTTTGGTCAATGACTTGGCACAATCCCCCGCTTCCATGTTAGTCTTAGAAGTTCTTCAAACCTATCCTACTCAATGAAACTCATTACTTTCTGCTCTGGTGGAAGTCGACCCTGTTGATAATAGACTCATCACCTTTGATATCGATAGTGGGGAACCTCGTCTCACCGCCTTGGTCACTTTCCAAATACCTTTTAAAATATAGAAAATCACAGTTCACCACTGCATTATTGATGAAGGTGCATCCACATGCATCATTTCCAAAACCGTCTAGTAAAAACTTGGCTCTCCTGAGCTCATACCATTCTCCATTACTCTGGGGGCTTATGATGGACGACCCTCCTCCTCCAAGGGACTCTTCCAAAATATCCCTGTTGAACTCAGAGGAAAAACTATCCTCATTGACATTGAATTTATCGACACTCGACTCAACTACAACATCTTTTTTGGACGTACCTACATGTATGCGATGAAGGTTGTGGCCTCTTCTGTGTTTCACATAATGATGTTCCCCCACAATGGGAGGATCATCATTATTGACCAAGTGTCACATTATGAGCCCAACCCTTCCTCCAACATCAATAACATCTTACCTCTCGTTCACACTAATCTCGAGGCCTACTGACTTATCGAAATGGGTCTCAGAATTTTTAAGTACCTAGCCTTGCTAGGGACATACCATGGAGCACCTATGCTCATCCATCCCTCAGCACAAGTATGTGTCATCTCATCCAACAAAATACAAATTGGAGATACCCTTCCTCCCATAGAGGCTTCATTACTATCTGACATCCCACTGGTCATAGAGATCCTTCCTCATGAATGCCTTGTGAACTCCCCAGTTATCCCTGTTCCTAACTATACCCTACCCCAGGGCCACATTCTGGTTTGGGAGACAGTTCCCCAATCCATCACCCAAATTCCCTTATTTTACCCCCCACCGGACATACAATATTTCTAGGTAGCTACAATGCTTACCCTTCCCAATATGGTTTTGGAAATCCTAGTATGGTATATACATCCGCCTGAGATGGTCCCTCAACCACACCTCCCTCCCCAAACAGAAGGAATCCCAATGCAGATTCCAATACTTACCCCCACCATCCCACCCACACCCCCACTCACTCTCACCCCTGATATAGCTGGGGCTAGACAGAAGAAGAAATAGCCTGCCACTTCACCCCCACCATGAGTTTAGCCTCCTTGTGCATTATGTAAGAAAGATGGAGACCCTACTAATAAGTGCCCATCTCTCTGCGAGCTATGAAATTTAATTCAACTCCCGCGAGAATCGATTCCACTCATCACTTGATCTAATACTACCACTTTGACCACTAACATATGTATCAAAGGGTTGTGGACCAAATTCACATGTGCCATCTATTTCGAGTATGGCCATTACACCCACGATTTCCCGATGTTACCTCAATTTTGACAAACTCTAACGGCTGTCCACCAGAGCTTCCAGCAAGAACCCTCTCCACCCACATCATCTCACATATATGTCATTGACATCCACTATGTCATGACCTCAGTCAATGAACATATGAGACATCCTCTCTCTCTATGAATATCACTTTATCATTTCACATATCAATGTCCTATGATCATTGAATATAGGCATTGCCAAATGTCCCTTATTCAAAACCCTAAGCCCCTTCCTCCAACATAACCAATGAATACCACTACCCCATCACTTGATTTGGTTCATATCTTATCCCTGGAACCTGAGGCACTCCCTACTCCCCCATGGTTTCTGGATGATTTATATGAGGATTTTCTCCCAAATCCCCGCAATTCTCCAATTCATTTCCCCATGGAAATTCTATGCCCGACTATCATTTTCAACCCACAACATCTTGATATTTGGTTCATGTCGAGTGAACCATCGCAACCCCCTTGCATCACCCTCCCTACCTCTTCACCAACCAAAGACAACCACGTGGTGAAAGTCACCGATGTTGTTCCCTTGGATCCACTGTATTCTCGACAGTTCCACTGTAACGAAGACATCCTAAAAAAATTAACCACCCTCAATTTCCCATGGGATCCTCTCCATCACTGATCACTCTTTCTCTCATGAAACGCCTTTGTGCCTCTTAGCCAAAACTCCATATATGCAATCGAAGCCAAAGATTTTATCCCATCAAGGAATATAGACTAGTTCAATCACCCTATCCCTGCCCCCGACGCTTTTGAGGAAGGTAATATGGAAAACATTTCCCCCACTGTCAAAATTGATATTTCCATCAAACCTGGCATCACAGAGGAAATCAATTTTGGCGTCGCATGCTCCCCTGAAGAAATCATTGCTTACAAATCTCTCTTCCAGGAATACTGGGACATTTTTTCCTGGTCATACACAGAGATGCCTGACCTCGATCCCTCTATTTTCGAACATCGTATAGACACATGGCCTGATATTACCCCGGTACGACAAAAACAACGTCCATTACACCCATCCAACGCATCAACCATCAAAGCTGAGATTGACAAATTACGTGTTGCAGGGTTCACATACCCCATCTCATATACGTCATGGGTCTCCAACCCCATCCCAGTGAACAAAAAATAGTGCACTATCCGCGTCTGTATGGACTTTCATGATCTCAATCATGCCTATCCCAAAGACAACTTTCCAACACCCTTTATCGATTAGATTATCGATGATTGTGCTGACCACGAGGGTTTGTCCTTCATGGACTACTTCTCTGGCTATAACCAAATTCAGATCCACCCAGCCGAGCAATAAAAAACCTCATTCAATACCCCTTGGAGTACCTTTGCATATTGTTTCATGCCTTTCTGCCTCAAGAACGTTGGACCCACTTTCCAACGTACCATGACATACATTTTTCATGATCTGGCTCAAATCATTCTCGCCTACTTGGAAGATCTCACCACTCGATCCAAGAAACACACTCAACACCTAGATAACTTACGCATTGTATTTCATAGGTGTCGTCATTACAATATCCGATTGAATCCAATCAAGTACATTTTATGCATCACCATTGGACGTCTCCTTGGGTTCATCATCTCCCAACATGACATCACAGTCGAAACCCTCAAGTTCCAAGCCATTACGAAAATTCCCCCACCGCAAAATTTATTCCAACTGCAGAGCCTACAAGGCAAAGCTAATGTTTTACATAGCTTTGTTCCTGATTACACCACTCAGGCACATGGTTTCCTTCACCTCTTACATCATGATATCCCATTCCAATGGTACGAACATTCCCAATCCACTTTCAATGATATTAAATAGGCACTCTACAATGCCTCACTGATTAATCCACCTTGTTATAACCCTATATAATAGGGAATCAGTGTTCTGAATAATATTTTTCTATTTCAAGCAGATGTGTTTGCTCATGACGCATGGCGAAGGCGGTTGAAAGCGCTCGACACTCACCAAGTAGAAAATGAGTACCTACGCGCGAGCTTCAAAGTGAGTTACGGTGCATTTCAACAAAAAATGGTGGATTGGTTTGAAATGTTAAAGGTTTAATTATGGTGGGCAAATGCAAATTTGGTTTGTTTGCCAAAAATTTGGCCCTTTCTAGCAATTTTGGCCCCTCGGCCTTTATGCAAAGTTTGGCTTGTTTATCAAAATTTAAATATTTTTCCAAATATTTTTCAGCAAAAAGTTATAGTGGCCTAGGGCCAACCTCCGAATGCTCAAAACCAACAGTTAGCGCCATTTCATACACCAACAACCAACACACAAGCCAGTGCCAACACCAAACTCCAATGCCCAAGCCTCAGGCTCACTTCATCGAAAGACTACATAATTGTTGGCTCTTATAAGCACCTAAAGTTCAGTTCACCACGCGAATGTGGGATATTTCCCACAGAAAGTAAAAAAAATATATATAGAACGCAACTCTTACCCCGTGCCAGATGTTTGAACCATAGTCAAGGTGTCCAATGCAGAGGAGCACTCATGCAGATAAGGTTATGAGGTGTCTGAGGGATGTACGAGACCGCCTACTCATCGATTTGACACAGCCATATACAGAAGATGGGATGCACCAGATTCTTGAAACCAGAGGTCCATGAATATCTAAAAACACACCAGCCAATGTCTATATTTATAATTGATTTGAAGCAGCGGGTGTTGCTTCCTCAACATGAAGCTCTATCTGTCGGAACATGATATAATGTTCCTTTAATTAATTCTCTGGTGATCTATGAAGGAATGCAGGCCATTCAACAATTGCAGAGAAAAACCATACCTCAGCAGCTTGCAGTGCCAACAACACCTATAACTCATAGTGCCCCAATGGACATATTTTACAGAGTGATATTAGATCTGGATACAGAAGAAGAAAATCAGGAGATTATCCAAGAACATATAACAAACACCTTTATGCTACTGTAAAGAGGTTATGTGAGTTGGAGTTTGGTGTTTGGACCCAGTATTGCTTGGTAGATCATGTCAAAAAATGCAAGCCTGAGTACATTGCTAATGTTATATTGAAAATAAATGCAAAGCTTGGTGGGAAGAACTCATTGTTGGTTGATGAGCAAAAGAAATTGTCACAGTTGAATCGACTTGTGGAACATTACTTGAAGAAATCAAATGAGGAAACAATTATACAGACAAAGCCCTAGGAGATGGAGATGTTTCTCTTTCAGCCTGATCTCTACAAGCATATTGAGTCTGAAAATCAAGTTGTTCATGGGAATCTTTTGATTGCAATATTTTGGAATTTGTTGGCTTCACTGGTCTTAAAGTGCTTTTATTTTGCAGAGGCGTAGAAAAACCAGAGGTGGAGAGTACCTCCAAAATTATTCAAGTGGACCAGTAAGTTTTTAACTGGAGGGATTCACATTTGGGTGTATTATTGGACAAAATACAGGGATTTGACTGTTGATGCCCAACTTGCTTTCATTGTTTGGGATGTTTATTCTCTCAAGCAGAATGTGGTCATCGGTGGTGCTACCTTCTGTCTTCTCAACAACAAGAAACAACTTAAAACAGGACAACAAAAACTTAGGTTTTGGCCAGGGAGAAAAGCATATGGGTCGGTGCCTACTACTAAACCTAGGGAGGTGCCTAAGTCAGAATGAGGAGACTGGAAGGAGATTGGCTACAGGGGGTAATGGTTCAGGGGACAGACATAGTTCTTCTAAGCCATCCAGTGAGATGATTTCTTACAAAAATGTAGATGATATCCCTTCTACAAGAGATCTTATGATTCAGGTTGATACAAAGAATGATGCAGTTTTGGTACCAATTTATGGTGTTATGATTCCTTTTCATGTAGCCACTATCAAGAGTGTTTCGAGCCAACAGGATGGAGGCATTTCTTATATAAGGATAATTCTCAATGTTCCAGGGACGGGTTTTAATGCAAACTACATGCCAACCACAAATTTCCAAGCAGCATTTTTGTGAAGGAAATTTCTTTTTGGTCGAAGGATTCACATCATGTCAACTAGGTTGTTCAGATGATCAAATCCCACAAACGCTCTGTAGCATTGAAAGAATCTGAGAAAGCAGAAAGATCAGTATTTGAAGCATCGTTCAAATGCAACTGGCAGTCAAGGGCATGTGGCAATTTTAATTTCATGAATGACAAATGGAATGTATCCCAGTTTTCAGGCATATATTGAACCAAATGGCAGACAAGGATTTCAGTTACAAGGAGGTGGCAGAGGTTTCCTATCTTCTAGGCAGTAGTTGGAGTATTGAATTCGTGACAGCAAGAAGCAAAATCCTAACCAACTCCTGATGTCAAAGCAACAGATACCAAATCTAGTTTCCATTTAAATTACTGGTGGTTTGTTTTAGGAGACATTAACAGGTGTCAATTGTTGTAACTGCTTTTCTATTTTTAGAAAGCAGAGAGGTAGAGCTCGAGTCTTGAAAGGATGGGGGGATTTTTATTATTTATAGAGATGTAAAAAACAAAGAGAGGGTTCGAATGGGCTGAGAGGAGAGGGTTTAGACCTGTGTGAGATGTTTCGACCTAAATTTTTAATTTTCTTTGTTGGAGTTGATGGCTGTGCTTGGCTAGAAAACTTTTTTTTGTAATTATTAAAAGACTGATCAGTAAAGGACAAGTTTTTCACAGGATTCCTGTGTGGAGATATTGGTGGTGTTTTTTCTCTTTTTAATGTTTTCCTGTGATCATTATGCTTGTTTTCATTTTCTCATTATCATAAGAAAGTACACAGAGCAAAATTTATTGGCTAATACTCTGCATCTATCCTTTTGATAATCTTTATGTTATTCATCTAAAGAGCTCAGTTCAGGAATTCTTAGCTGCTCCTTTGTTTGGATTTTTCCGCCCCTATTTCTTCCTCAAATCGACGCCATCAAAACTTAAATTGATCCAATATTTCTTCTACCTTGCCCTGTGTAAAAGTTTTGTCCATATCTGAGATGTGAATCACATTTTTAAGCGCAGACCCCATTTGCCCAATGGCCCTCCTTGTTGTCCCAAACTAACCATTTAAAAATCAAAAACTCCATATTTTCACTACTTTCATAGCTAGCCTAAAATCCATCCCTTACAAACCAAGTTAAATCTAAAAGAGAGATCCCTCTCTGAGTCTTGGAGGGATAGATCCAAGACTCGAAGTGGTTTGAGGTTACCTCTGTGATTGCCTCAACAGCCTTAGGAAAATTACAGAGCGCTAACATTTTTGGCAACTCCACTGGGGACTTTCTCCAGAAGTGCACTTCATGTTTAGTTTTGACTTCTGATGGTGAACAGAAGCCAGACACAGGAAGGCTGTACCATTCACCTGGCGACCCCATTGTTCAAGATCCAAAGCTTCAAAGTTCACAAGCGACTTCACTGCTGAAGAATCCAGATTTAAAAGCCTTGATAATGCTTCAAGATGACAAGGTATGTGGAAAATCCTATATATTGTGAAGCTATAAAAGATTTCAGGGATGAGTTAGCAGATTTTCAAATTGATGAAGTTTCGTTAACATCCTTGTTTCATTGTTGGAAATCGAAATTTTTTTCTCATGAAAGTAAAATTTGTGTTCTCGAGTTGTTGGCTGAAAAACTCGAAAGGGATATTGAGCTCTTGAATACTCAGATTCAGTCCTACAGTTTCCAACCTCCAAAACAATTTTATGAGAAACTTACGTCTCCTAAACCAAAAGATATTGTATCATCTTTCGATTTTCTAATTGACAAATATGTTGTTTGCAAGCATAAGTATGAAATTGAACAGTTGCAGTCATGGTCTGATATTGAGCACACAAATGGGAAACTTATCCATGTTGAAATGTTAAACGAATACCTGGAGAATCAACAAATAGATCATATATTTTTTGACTCGGTTGCAAATTATATGGAGCTCCTTTTCAGTATAACTATTCAAACATGTTTTTTCTGCAAGGACCGTAGCCATCACCAGTTGCCAGTACATATTTCAGCCTTGATTTTCATCAAAAATGATGAGGAAGACCAATCATGGGATCAACTACTGGGTTGGCTTCATTGGCACTTTTTCATTACCTGATTGAAGCAATAACTGTTAGCAAAGTAGGGTAGGTAGGAATGCGCCAATAAGCTCATCAGGATGAGGACCTTCTTTTTGTCTCTTCATAGTTTATTTTCAGTTTACAGTTTGGGGGCAACCCAATGATCAGCTGGTCGACGAAATTCAGAGTTCAACGATTCTAGACACCTCCTTCGGAGCCATCTTCCCCAGGTGGAGCCTATGTTATAACCCTATATAATAGGGAATCAATGTTCTGAATAATATTTGTCTATTTCAGGTAGATGTGTTTGCTCATGATGCATGGCGAAGGTGGTTGAAAGCGCTCGATACTCACCAAGAAGAAAATGAGTACCTGTGCACGAGATTCAAAGCAAGTTCCGGTGCATTTCAGCAAAAAATGGTGCATTGGTTTGAAATGGTAAAGGTTTAATTCTGGTGGGCAAATGCAAATTTGGTTTGTTTGCCAAAAATTTGGCACTTTCTAGCAATTTTGGCCCCTCGGCCTTTATGCAGAGTTTGGCTTGTTTATCAAAATTTAAATATTTTGCCAAATATTTTTTAGCAAAAAGTTATAGTGGCCTAGGGAAAACCTCTGAATGCTCGAAACCAAGAGTTTGCGCCATTTCATACACCAACAACCAACACACAAGCCAACAACAACACCAAACTCCAATGGCCAAGCCTCGGCTTCACTTCATTGAAAGACTACATAACTGTTGGCTCTTATAAGCACCTAAAGTTCAGTTCACCACGTGAATGTGGGATATTGCCCACAGAAAGTAAAAAACAAATATATAGAACGCAGCTCTTACCCCGTGCCACATGTTCGAACCATAGTGAAGGTGTCCAATGCATAGGAGTACGCATGTAGAGAAGGTTATGAAGTGTTTGAGGGATGTACCAGACCGCCTGCTCATCGATTCGACACAGCCATATACAGAAGATGGGATGCACCAGATTCTTGAAACCAGAGGTCGATCAATATCTAAAAACACGCCAGCCAATGTCTATATTTATAATTGATTTGAAGCAGTGGGTGTTGCTTCCTCAACATGAAGCTCTATCTGTTGGAACACGATATAATGTTCCTTTAATTAATTCTCTGGTGCTTTATGAAGGAATGCAGGCCATTCAACAATTGCAGAGCAAAACCATACCTCAGCAGCTTACAGTGCCAACAACACCTATAACTCATAGTGCCCCAATGGACATATTTCAGAGAGTGATATTAGATCTGGATACAGAAGAAGCAAATCAGGAGATTATCCAAGAACAGATAACAAACACCTTTATGCTATTGTAAAGAGGTTATGTGAGTTGGATTTTGGTGTTTGGACCCAGTATTGCTTGGCAGATCATGTCAAAAAATGCAAGCCTGAGTACATTGTTAATGTTATATTGAAAATAAATGCAAAGCTTGGTGGGCAGAACTCATTGTTGGTTGATGATAAAAATAAATCGCCGCAGTTGAATCGACTTGTGGAACATTACTTGAAGAAAGAAAATGAGGAAACAATTATACATACAAAGCCCGAGGAGATGGAGATGTTTCTCTTTCAGCCTGATATCTACAAGCATATTGAGTCTGAAAATCAAGTTGTTCGTGGGAATCTTTTGATTGCAATATTTTGGAATTTGCTGGCTTCCCTGGTCTTAAAGTGCTTTTATTTTGCAGAGGCATAGAAAAACCAGAGGTGGAGAGTACCTCCAAAATTATTCAAGTGGACCAGTAAGTTTTTACCTGGAGGGATTCACATTTGGGTGTATTATTGAACAAAGTACAGGGATTTGACTGCTGATGCCCAACTTGCTTTCACTATTTCGGATGTTTATTCTCTCAAGAAGAATTTGGTCATCAGTGGTGCTACCTTTTGTCTTCTCAATAGCATAAACAACTTAAAACAGGACAACAAAAACTTAGGTTTTGGCCAGGGAGAAAAGCAGATGGGTCGGTGCCTACTACTACACTTGGGGAGGTGCCTAAGTCAGAACGAGGAGACTGCAAGGAGATTGGCTACAGGGGGTAATGGTTCAGGGGACAGGCATAGTTCTTCTAAGCCATCCAGTGAAATGATTTCTTACAAAAATGTAGATGATATCCCTTCTGCAAGAGATCTTATGATTCAGGTTGATACAAAGAACGATGCATTTTTGGTACCAATTTACGGTGTTATGATTCCTTTTCATGTAGCCACTATCAAGAGTGTTTCGACCCAACAAGATGGAGGCATTTCTTATATAAGGATAATTATCAATGTTCCAGGGACGGGTTTTAATGAAAACTACATGCCAACCACAAATTTCCAAGCAACATTTATGTGAAGGAAATTTCTTTTTGGTCGAAGGATTCACAGCATGTCAACCAGGTTGTTCAGATGATCAAATCCCACAAACACTCTGTAGAATTGAAAGAATCCGAGAAAGAAGAAAGATCATTGTTTGAATCATCGTTCAAATGAAACTGGCAGTCAAGGGCATGTGGCAATTTTAATTTCATGAATGACAAATGGAATGTATCCCAGTTTTCAGGCATAGATCGAACCAAATGGCAGACAGGGATTTCAGTTACAAGGAGGTGGCAGAGGTTTCCTATCTTCCAGGAAGTAGTTGGAGCATTGAATTTGTGACAACAAGAAGCAAAATCCTAACCAACTCCAGATGTCAAAGAAACAGATACCAAATCTAATTTCCATTTAAATTACTGGTGGTTTGTTTTAGGAGACATTTACAGGTGTCAATTGTTATAACTGCTTTTCTATTTTTAGAAAGAAGAGAGGTAGAGCTCGAGTCTTGAAAGGCTGGGGGGATTTTTATTATTTATAGAGATGTAAAAAACAAAGAGAGGGTTCGATTGGGCTGAGAGGAGAGGGTTTAGACCTGTTTGAGAGGTTTCAACCTAAATTTTTAATTTTCTTTCCTGGAGTTGATGGTTGTGCTTGGCCAGAAAACTTTTTTCTGTAATTATTAAAATATTGATCAGTAAAGGACAAGTTTTTCATAGGATTCCTGTGTGGAGATATTGGTGGTGTTTTTTCTCTGTTTAATGTTTTCCTGTGATCATTATGCTTGTTTTCATTTTCTCATTATCAAAAGAAAGTACACAGAGCAGAATTTATTGGCTAATACTCTGCATATGTCCTTTTGATAATCTTTATGTTATTCATCTAAAGAGCTCAGTTCAGGAATTCTTAGCTTCTCCTTTGCTTGGATTTTTCCTCCCCTATTTCTTCCTCAAATTGACGCCATCAAAACTTAAATCGATCCAATATTTCTGCTACCTTTCCCTGTGTAAAAGTTTTGTCCAGATCTAAGATGTGAATCACATTTTTAAGAGAAGACCCCATTTGCCCAATGGCCCTCCTTGTTGTCCCAAGCTAACCATTTAAAAATAAAAAATTCCATATTTTCACTACTTTCATAGATACCCTAAAATCCATCCTTTACAAACCAAGTTAAATCTAAAAGAGAGATCCCTCTCTGAGTATTGGAGGGCTAGATCCAAGACTCGAAGTGGTTTGAGGTTACCTCTGTGATTGCCTCAGTAGCCTTAGGCAAATTACAGAGCACTAACACACCCGACTATGACCACGACTATATCCTCTACTTATCGGCCTCATCTGTCTCAGTAGCAGGAGTTCTAGTCCAGGTAGGGGATGATGATCGCGAGCATGTCATTTACTACATTAGTAAAAATCTTTCAGGACCACACTTGAAATAAAATCATGAAGAGAAACTCACCCTACAGTTGTCCTCACAGTCCAGAAGCTATGCCATTACATTCTTCTTTGAACTACCAAAGTCGTAGCATATTCCAACCCAATGCAATACTTAATCAGTCGTTGGAAAATCAATGGAAAATTTTCCCAATGGATCGTCATCCTTCAGGAGTATGACCTCAAATTTTCCACACCCAAGAGAAAGAAAGCCCTCGTCCTTGCCGAACGCATTACGACATTTCCTTCTAATACTACCAACTCTCCCATCAATAACGACTTCCCTGACGAACATCTCCTTTTTACCGCTTTGGATGACCCTTGGTATGGTGATCTCCTTGTCTACCTCTGAACACAGAAGTTTAGAAACCACATCTCCATGGATGATCATCGACATATTCGACACCAAGCCCCCTGATACCTCCTTATCGGCGATATCATATATCGGTGAGGGGTCGACACCATACTTTGTCGATGTTTGACCATCGACGAAGCTGAGAGAGTATTGAATGACTACCCCAGTGGCACATGTAGTGCCCACCTCTCAGGGATGTCTACTGCCCAGAAAATCATTTGAGCAGGCTATTTTTGGCCCACATTGTTTCACGACTGCATCCAAGCTATGAAGCGATGTGAAAAATGTCACCTATATGCCAACAAAACAAGAGTGCCACCTTCTCTTCTCCACCCAGTCACTACTACAGGCCCCTTTTGCAAATGGGACATAGGCTTCATGACTTGCAACCCTCCATCCAACAATGAACACAAATACATTGTTGTCACAGTCGATTACTTTACCAAATGGGATGAGGCCATGTTAAGCCCTAATATTGGCTCATTACCCCTTAATTGGGGAATATTAGATTAGTAATGTTATTTTATTTATGTCGGCTTAAGTCTGTTAGTTGTAATTATACCTCCTAGTCTCCTATATATACCAAGGAGACATTTTCATTTTGAATCATCTTGTACTTGAACATTTAAGTGGGGTAAAAGGAGGTTGCCCCCTCGAAGAGGCTTATTATCTTAAATTCTCTCTTTTTCAAGGCGTTGAGTACTTTTTCTGAAGATTTTCTATGCTATATTGATATTTGGTTCTTAACATATGGTATCAGAGCTCAAGGTCTTGGGGTTTCGCTGCTACATCTGAGACAGCGTGTCATTTTCGCTATAACTTGTTTTATACAATGTTTCAGAAGGAACGTCTTGGAGGATATTTAGTAGATGGATCAATGTACGTTGGGTTAAAAACTCAACTCCTGAGGCCTTATACTTTCGGAGATACAGCCTGTACAAGATAGGGTTCTGGAATCATCCTGAAATGATTCATTGCGTAATTTTCTCTATAAACAATTTTCTGTAATGTTTGAGACCCTAAACTCTAGAGGAAATTTACAGAAATTAGTAAGGTATCTGTGGTAAAATTTCAGCTTATGTGTCATCTTAAATTTGTAGATACACCTTGTGTAAGATAGGGTATTTGACTAGTCTCAAGAAGGTGTTCTAAGTAAAATAATCATAACTTCTTGCTAGAGTATCCAAATTGAGTGGGACTAGTTTCATTGGATCGTGGACAGTCTGTAGTATTTTGGATGTGAGTTTCAGAATTTTATATCAATTATTTTGTGTGGGGCATGCTATACAAGTGAGATCTCCTGGAAAGGCGAAAAATCGACAAGTTGTGAGGAACTTACCATAAATTCCACTTGGCACATCCAATTTTGATCAGAACTGTGGCATTGCAGAGAATAAATATCAGAGAACTACCTTAAAGAAAGTTTCATACCCAGAAGGGCTGAAACTTGGGAGATACAATAGAAGAAATATTTTCTAGCAGAGCCACCTCAAAATCAAGGTTTGAAAGTGATACCTGGCCAACATGACACCCAAAAAGGGAACTTCTACACCAAATAAGCCTCCAGAAAATCCTACTTGGACTCTTGATGAAGGTGAAGAAATGTGTAGGGACATAAATGAACTACAAAATAAGATGGATTCGTTAGATACTAAGATGGATTCAATGGAAGCTAAGTTGGATACTAAGATAGATGGTTTAAAAGGGGAGATCATGGAAGTATTGAAACATTTCGTAACAGAGAAGACACTTGAAAGTGAAAATGCACCCCATGAAATTCATGATGAGGACACAAGGAAGGTGAATCAAGTATGGAGAAACTCCAACTTTGGTTTGAAGCCCAACCATGTTCCTAATATTGATATGAGGAAGTTTGATGGCAAGGACCCAATCACATGGATACTTCACATGGAGCAATTCTTTGATCTCCATAATGTGTCACATACACAAAAGGTACGAATTGCTTCTTTATATTTAGAACCTAATCAATTTGTATGGTATCAATGGCTTTGTTCTCACAAATCACTCGTCACTTGGATAATTTTCATAGAAGAAATGATAGCACACTATGAGGATACAAGGAGCAATACCTTCTTTAGCCAATTGATAAATCTCAAGCAAAAGGGTTCAGTTACTGAGCACATTGAGAACTTCCAAAGATTGAATATAAAGGTAACGGATATTCTAGATGAGCACTTGATTGATGTATTCATAGGAACTTTAATGGATAACATTCAACATGAGGTTCTCCTTTGGGAACCCAAATCATTGGAGAATGCATTTAAGGTGGCAAGAAATGTTGA
>ML781639.1:473784-492188 GCA_009831015.1 Picea engelmannii | reverse complement strand
AAGGATCATTGATAAGCATTCCAAAGTATTTGAAGATATTCCCAAAGGTCTTCCACCCACTCGAAATCATGATCATGAAATTCACCTAATTCCTGGGAGTGTTCCTCCTAACATCAGGCCATACAGATACCCTTACGCCCAGATGAGTGAAATTGAGCGCATGGTTGAATAAATGCTAGAGGTTGGCATTATTAGACCTAGCCAAAGTTCTTACTCTGCACCAGTGGTAATGGTATTCAAGAAAGATAGCTCATGGCATATGTGTCCAGACTATAGAGATCTCAAGAAGATCACTATTAAAGATAATTTTCCCATTCCCGTCATTGATGAATTGTTAGATGAACTACATGGAGCAATCTATTTCACAAAATTGGATCTCCATTCAGGGTATCATTAGATCAGAATGAAGGAAGAACATATCACAAAAACAAAATTCCGAACTCATGAAAGCCATTATGAATTTTTGGTCATGCCTTTTGGACTTACAAATGCACCTTCCACATTCCAAGGGTTGATGAATTCCATTTTCAAGCCCTTCCTTCGAAAATTTGTGTTTGTATTTTTTGATGATATACTAATCTATAGAAATTCTTGGGAGGATCATGTGTGACATGTTGACAAGGTGCTACAACTACTAAAGGAGAAAAAACTATATGCCAAACCATCCAAATGTTTCTTTGGAGTAAAGGAGGTAGAGTATTTGGGTCATATTGTATCTCATGAAGGTGTCAAGGAAAACCTAACAAGATTGAGGCCATGATGGACTAACCGATTCCCAAAACATTAAAGAATCTTAGAGGATTTTTGGGTTTTACAGGTTACTACCGCAAGTTTGTTCAGAACTATGGAAGAATAGCAACACCTTTAACAACACTAACTAAGAAGGATGCATTTTCATGAACTCCTGAGCCAACTAAATCTTTTGGACAACTTAAAGAGGTGATGTGTAAAGCTCCTGTCTTGACCACTCCAGACTTCACAAAAACATTTATTGTGGAATGTGATGCCTCGGGAAATGGAATTGGTGTTGTCCTAATGTAAGAAGGAAGGCCCCTAGATTTTGAAAGTCGATCACTCAAGGGAAAGGACTTACACAAACCCATTTATGAGAAATAAATGATGGAAATACTACATGAATTGAAGAAATGATGTCCTTACCTAATAGGTAGGCACTTCAATGTCAAAACAAATCATGATAGTCTTAAATACTTCTTGGAACAAAGACTAACTTCAGAAGAACAACAAAAATGGGTAACCAAGATATTGGGTTATGATTTTGAAATCGTCTATAAAAAGGGGAAGCAAAATGTTGTTGAAAATGGACTCTCAAGAAAGGATGAAGATGTTGAGGCCTTTCTCTGTTTTATCTCGATCATCCAACCCGATTGGATAATAGAAGAAAGGGATGAATGGAAGAATGATGAAAAAGTGTGGACTCTCATTGAAAGGTTGCAACAGGATTTTGGTGCATCAGATACATTTACATGGAAAAATGATTCACTATGGTACAAAGATCGATTATATTTATGTAAGAACTCCCAACTCAAACAAAAGGTGTTATTGGAACTGCACACCTCTCTAGTAGGAGGGCACTCGGGATTTTTGAAAACCTACCATAGAGTCAAGAAGGATATTTTTGGGGATGGCCTTAAAACTGATGTTCAAAGGTTTGTGGCAGAATCTTTGGTTTGCCAACAAAATAAGATGGAAACAATTAAGACCCCAGGTCTTTTACAACCATTATCTATCCCAAGTCAGCTCTGGGAGGAGGTTTCCATGGATTTCATCACAGGGTTACCAAATTCGGAAGGAAAGAGTGTCATCATGGTGATTGTTGATAGACTGACCAAGTACGCACACTTTTGTGCACTCTCTCATCCCTTCAAAGCTAGTACAGTTTCCACCGCATTCATGGAGATAGTTCAAAAGCTACATGGCGGCCCAAAGATTATTGTAAGTGACAGCGATCCCATCTTCACTGGACATTTTTGGACAAAATTATTTTCTTGTTTGGGTAATCAATTGGCTCATAGCTCATCCTATCATCCTCAATCTAATGCACAAACCAAGGTAGTGAACACATGTTTGGAAGGATACCTTCGTTGCTTTGTCTCTGATAAACAAACACAATGGTTCAAATGGTTACCCTTGGCAGAATGGTGGTATCACACTTCCTTTCATACTGCAACAAAAATGACACCATTTATGGCACTTTATGGATACCACCCTCCTTCCATCACTTCTTCTCTAAAAGAAAAATCTAAGGTTCAAGAAGTGGAAGATCACATCGAGAATCAACAACAAGTTCTCCAAATCTTAAAGGACAACCTGACCATGGCACAAAATCACATGAAAAAACAAGCAGAACAACATTGTAGTGAAAGAAGTTTTGAAGTAGGGGATTGGGTATTTTTAAAACTACAACCATCCAAACAGATGTCCCCCAAGCAAGTTGTTTGCACCCTCTTTGTCACCTTGGTGAGAAAATAAGAGGTGCTTACATGCCCAGTTGGGTCTTGCTGAGCATGACAGCTGTAGAGGAAAGGGTTAGAGAAACAAAAACAAAACTATAAGCAAGAATTAAACTAATACAAACTAAAATCATAAGCATGTGGATAAAGAAATAACAAAGACAACAAGACCAATATCACTAATGTTTTTAGGCTGATCAATTGATGAAATGAAAGCACAATGAAGAAAGGGGACTATGAGTCCCTTCTTCCTCCAAAGGAAGGCTCTTGTGCCCTCATAAACTTGCTCTCCTTACAATAAGAAAATGAGAATGATGGTGAAAGAAATCCTAGCACATCCACTCAATGGAGAAGTGGATAGCTCAATGAAATGGTGCCAATGTGTTATTGCCAAGGAGTGAGTCCTTAAAACAATCTAAGCAGCATAACATTACATGAAATTCCTTGAGAAAATGAGGTTTCCTCATGGCTTTTTATAGCATTGCATTGGGTGATTATGTAAATCCTTTGTAGTGTGAAGAGAGGCTCTTTAGGGCTTCATTAGGTCTTTGACCAGCCTACCATGCGGATTCAGCTCAGATTTGAGGGTCAAATCAGCTTGGGAGCTGATCCATAAGTGGTTGGGAGGCCAACCAATTCAATAAATGTGTTGTTTAGCAGGTGTGCAGGTTTTTGCACCGACAACCACGCATCGTGCATGCATGCGCTCATGGTACATTTCTGTTCCATGCATATGCGCGCGCACCCAACTTCTGTAAAGCGCTCTTCAATTTTTGGTTACTTTGTATAGTTTTTGACCTTTTGGGAATGCTGTGAAATTAATTCAGTGCCATGAATGACTTCATTATTGTTTGACGATGCTGAGTTCTTGTCGCCATGTGCAGATGAAATTTTAGTGATAACAGATGCCCCCTGATGGATGAGGTTAGGAGCATACGTATAGCCGAAATCCATCAATGTTTCTTCTACTGAGAATGTTGTTGTAAGAGAGAGAAATAGTGGGACCGTTCAGAGCTATCCATTGGAGAAAAAATGAACTGGTAGGACCCGACCTTCTCAGAGTTGTGCAAAAAATAGAAAATTGTGTACAAACGAGGCGGGCATGCCCCATGCTCGTGTTTATGTAACTCTGAAAAAAGATGACTGAAGTGTTGGTGTAGACAACTGCAGTGCCCTCAGGGGAGGTAATGATAAAGGCAGAAGACAATTCTGCAAAGGAACATACTCTGAAAAATAGGTAGTGATCGCGGTAATAAGTAGCAACGATGATGCAGGCATTGATGGCCCTACCAAATTCAAAGGTCTTCGGCAAATGACAAAAAATAACTGCAATAGTCGCAAAGTAAGACCCACCATAACATGAAAAAGTGTTAGCGTCGAATGTTATGGGGGCCAACGACAATAGGGAGCAATGGTGTTTCACCCTGTGTCATCTGAGATCTCTCATTGAATAGAGAATGAGAATCAAGATACGGTCGCCCTTCTGGAAAATGGTGTTGATGTCGACAAAAGGGGGACCCGACTCCCAAAAGGGCTTTGTGGAATCTGTTGAGGTGAGGAAGTGGCAGAGGTACATGGACGAAGTCAAGAAGTGGGAAGACTCAAGACTTCCCTTGGTTGGAGGATGTATGAGATGAAAAGTGTCCACAACTGTGTAATAACGTCAAGTGTCAGGGGGACGACAAGACCGATGATAAGTTATGCCAGAGGCGGGGCAAGGTGGAAAAATTCATAGGGTAGAGGTAAATGACCTGTGGAGTACTCTGAAGATATGGACGATGCCAGCGATGGAAGATGAGAAGTGAAACTCCAACCAAGGGTGACAGGGGTTGCGTGTGGCCAAAAGGAAGAAATTCGCCAAAGGGGATGACAAAAGAAAATGTAATGGCTGGTAATAAAGACATTTGTACAATAAATAATGAATAATTTTTGGGAGAAATGTACAAATACAGAAACGGGTGCCCCAGTGTGAAATGTGTGCCCCAGGAAGGGCAGAATTGTCTTGGAAAATTGATGAAGGGTGGGGGCCCCATTGGTGAGTTTCTGTATGAGGTAGGTGAAATGAGGGTAGGTTCGAAGATGGGCAAACTGATTGTGGATGAAATGGAGGGTTCATGATATTGTGGAGGTGCAGGTAAAAAATAGAACCGTAAAGAGATAATTTGGGATTCCAGGTGGGAAAGCTAGAAAAATGAGGAGGAGTATGTGGCTGATTCATGACATGATGAAAGACTATCGGGACTCCTGTCCCTAAAGGGTAGTCAAGAACATCATGAGTGTAAAAAAGTGTCAAAAGGTGATATGAATGGGACAACTCATGTGGGTAAGAATGCTACCGGGTGACAGTACCGAAAATGCAAATGGAGGTGTGGGTACTGCAGAGCCGGGAATGAGGATCCTAAAGGCCAATATCAGTGGGTGTGACTGGAAATGTAAATGCAATATAGTGGGAGAGACTACATGCCAGTGCTGAATATATACCTGAAGGGATGATGTCGATGACCGATGAGCAAGTACCTGCGCACATAACAACCAAATACCCAAAGTGAACAATATCTGCTGAGAATCAAAGATATGAGCATGTATTAGATAAATGTGGCAATGTGTGTGCATACCTGACCATGTTATGAAAAAAGGCACCCCGGGGGCTCAGGATGAAAAGTGACCCAGGGACAGTGATGATGTAGGTGGCGGGATGCTGATCCTGTGGCTGAAGACGGTTTGCAAAATGGACACCTTGGGCTCTCGGAATGGTGAGTGGAAGTTTGGCAAAAGGGTTATATATAGATGTAGGGCCCACATTGCCACCTCATTTGTACCTACTGCAATAGTGACTGGACAAGCATATTTCAGAGGAGATTTGGAGATTCGGGGAGGACGAGGCATCCGATCGACGTTCTGCGAGTATCAGGTTAGTGGTCTGATCATCCTGCATAGAAATAGGTTTTCAATTTTTGGGCAAGGCTGGTACAGGGGGCCGTTCAGGGGTAATTAGGGGATTTTGTCTAGGGTGTGGGCCCACATGCGTGGGTGATTCGGTGGAAGGTGCGCGTACGTGCGCGCCTCTCCACCGAATAGACGTGCATGGGTCCGCGAGAGGGGGAATTTAGGGTGCGCCCTAGGGGCACGCCTGTGAATTGAACAGGCGTGCATCAGTGCGTGCATGTGGGCTGGACATGCGCGTACTTGTGTGTTCCTGTATGATGAACAGGCACGCTCAGGAGCGCGCCTATGCAGTGAATAGGAGCGCATATATGCACGCCTGTATAGTGAACAGGCGTGCATGTGTGCGCGCCTGTGGGTGAAAAAACAACGCCTTTGAGGCAAGGTTTAAGGGTAAAAAACGAGTCTGTTTGATGTTGTTGATGGGTATCTGAGCTGATATAGGACTCTGTGTTGACTGCAAGTGGCCAGTAGAGACGATGCCAGTGTGGTGGCGAGAGCGAGACTAGGCCCAGCTGGGAGATGTTGTGGCCATTGAGGGGCCTGGGGTGAGGGAGACTTTAGCAACTTGCGGGTTGCTAAAGTTCTTTGAGTGCCCGTTGATATGGGCACAAGAGTACTTACTACAGTTCCTGCTCCAGATGTGAAGTCCGGAGTTGCATTGCTTCCTCATGCGAGGAGAGTAGATCCCCTTCACAACGGTGGAGGATGTTTATTTTCTGACTGGGCTCCCCTTTTGGGGAACGCCCCTACCGACGGAGCTGGTACTGCCCAGGACCACGCCGCTAGCCAATATTGGCTAGAGATATTGCTCAGGTCGGGACTTCATGTCTGGGATTGTCGTGAGCATCAGTGCAATCGACTCCCTAGCTCATCGTTGTATAGTAGCGATGATTGTACGAGTATACGAGTCACTGGCAACCCAGCGTATTAGTGGTGGCCAGTTTTTGGTGCTGGAGAGAGTGTTGGATGGCGAGTAGTTCGCTTGGGGACTAACGCTACATGCCAGGATGGTGGCGCAGTTGGACCACTGTCAGTCCACTGATGGAGGAGAGTTTTCTTTCGGGTCCATCTTAGTGGCCTAGTTTTTGGAGAGGGTGTCGATGCTGCACCCGAGGGTCCTGCTGGAGATGCCAGGGGCACGAGAGCCGCGATTGAGGTGGTGGTCTACAGTTTTGGTTCGCCATGGTGGTGGCGAAGGTGGACACTATTTCTCAGCAGATGCGACACGGATTTGGCGGCAGATGCCGCAAGTAGTACTTCGGTACCCTTATGCTGGGGTTCACTTCCGGGGTGACCCGGACATGGTGTTGCCTCCAGGGGAGGCTTTCGACCATTGAGGTATGTTTCAGCATTGTGTATGTGTTCCTTTTTATGTTGTTTTGTGATATAGCAGTCCATATATGATATAGATGTTGATACGATTTTTTTTTGTTGTTTTTTGCATGTGCAGATGTGGCACCTCGCGGGCGTGAGGTGGAGATGCAGCGAGCGCCAGCTCGGCGAGAGACGGAGGGATGACCGCAGGGAGAGAGGCGGCAGCGGGATGATGTTGCAGGTCGACCAATAGAGCCCGAGAGGGTAGCGAGGCGACATCGTTTCGATGACCCTGGTGCAGGGCCATCACATGCTCCTTCGGCAGCAGCCAGAGTGGAATTTGATGATATATGCCATCGTCTGGAGACGGTGTTGCAGGATGTGCCTGAGGGCATGTGAACACGGATCTAGGATGAGAGCTTCCTGGAGCAGTGTGTGGGGGTGCCGCCACCATGGCGGGCCATAGTGCGGTGAGCAGCAGTGTTGGCTGCAATGACGAGTGGGTGCCTGCCGCCAGGGCAGGAGGGTCCTGTGGGTGGTCCTCCACCACCACCTGGGGCAGGTGGTGGTGGGACACCACCTCCTCCTGAGGGAGGAGCAGGTGGGGGTATGATATAGGCACCATGAGTGGTGCATGATGTATATCTTTTTGGTTGTATATAGGCTGGTGAGCCGATTTTTGTACCGAGGTGTTGTGCTGGCCTGCGGGCACATGTATTTTTGTTATGTAAACTTTCGGATGGCCAGATAGGCCTTGATATATATATATATATATATGAGTATACATATTGTGAGATCCTGATGTTGTCTACATGTTTTTTTTGTTGATGATGATGTCTATTCTATCTATATGCTGTGACAGGATTTATGAGATGTTTTATGTATGTGTAGCTTGATGTGATATATGCCAATATAACACCATGTTAGCTATTTCATCTATTGTTTGATTCAATTTTCTTGGAATATGTGTAAATGCAATGGAATCAAAATGTCGAGATAATAATCTAACCTGTGGGTATTTGTGAAAGAGGCACGGATTGAGTACATGGTAAACATTGTTGAGTTGGAGGACGACTAGTTGAGAGTCTTGGAAGACGCTAAGGTGGCGAATATGATGACGCTGGGCGTCGGCTAGGAGGCCAATGATCGTAGTGTATTCGGCTTGGTTGTTGGTTGCTGGCCCCAAACATATGCCGCTTGAGTGTAGCATTTCATGTGAGGGGGTGTAAAGAGCCCAAGCTGCCGAAGCGAGATTTTGCGTCCAATGGCTGGCGCCGTCGGCATAACCAATGTGGTAGGCTGGTGGAGGAAGCATTTTTCAATAGCACAAATGATAGTTTAGACGAGAGGGTAGGAGAGAAAAAGATTAAAAACACTAAAAAAGAAAAAATAACCTTAAGTAGAATGACTACTTCTAAGCATAAAATTTCTTGAGGTATAACCCATTAACGGGTTCCTATAGTGAGAGGCCTTCGGGGGAGGCCAAGATGTATGCACCTTTGGTGAGGCAATGTTGAATAATGTAAGGTCCATGCCAGAGTGACTCGAAT
The DNA here is from genome assembly GCA_009831015.1 of Picea engelmannii. Taxonomy (NCBI): domain Eukaryota; kingdom Viridiplantae; phylum Streptophyta; class Pinopsida; order Pinales; family Pinaceae; genus Picea; species Picea engelmannii. The sequence goes on along the minus strand of ML781639.1, from coordinate 483,907 downwards.
TTTCTATGGCCAAAGGTATCATGAACGATATCGTAAGCTAGGACAAGGTCGCCTTCGCGGAATGACCGAAGGTTAACATGACGATCAAAGGTAGCCTTGGATCATTTTTTAGCTGCCTCGTTGTTCTGTAATGAAGATCAGCAATCTTCATCCAGCAACTCCAAGTTCAGCAAGCGCTGCTCCATCAAAGCAGTGTCAGGTAATATCTCAATTGCAGTGCGTAAGGTGGGTATTTCGCACTCGATGGGAAGAGTTTCCTCAACCCCATGGACTAAATGGAATGGCGTGAAACCCATAGCGGTCTTTACTGCCGTTCGATAAGCCCATAGTGCAGAAAATAACATATGATGCCAATTGGTTTTATGTTTATTAACCGTGCGTTGTAACATGGTCTTGAGGACTTTGTTCACTGCCTCGACCTGTCCATTTGACTGAGGGTAATATGGTGAGGCAAACTCGTGAGAGAAGCCTAACTGAGATGAGAGTTCGATGAAGATCTCATTCTCGAAGTGTTTCCCATGATCGAAACAAGTTGGAGTGGGACTCCGAAACGGGATATGACGTGATTAAACAAAAAACACGCTGTCGTGTCAGCGGTGTTGTTGAAAGTGGGCATAGCTTCGGCCCATTTGGTGAAGTAATCAACAACGACAACAATGTATTTGTGACCATTTCTGGAGGGGGGGTTACAAGTCATAAAGTCAATGCCCCATTTACAAAAAGGGCCCGCAGTAATGACAGGGTGAAGAAGAGCGGGGGGAGCTCGGCCTTTGTTGGCGTAGAGCTGACATTTCTCACAGCGTTTCACGACATGAATGCAATCATGAAACAAGGTAGGACAAAAGTTATCGGCTCGGATAATATTTTGAGCTGTGGATATACCCGAAATATGGCCCCCACATGTGCCGCTGTGGCATTCGTTTAAGACTTTGTCTGCCTCGTCAATAGTTAGGCAACGACGAAGAATGGTGTCGACGCCCCGCCGGTATAGGATGTCTCTGATGAGGAGATAACGGGGGGCCTGATGGTGAATACGTCGTCGATCATCTCATGAAAGGTGGTTACCGAATTTTTGAGTTCGTAGGTAGACGAGAAGGTCGCCATACCAAGGATCATCTGAAGCGATGTAAAAGAGATGTTCATCGGGAAAGTCAGTATTGACGAGGGCACTAATGATGTCAGAGAGGAGGTCTGTGACAAGTTCGGCGAGAACGAGGGCCTTCTTACTCTTAGGTGTTGAGAACTCGAGGTTGTACTCCTGAAGGATAACGATCCAACGAGCGAATTTTCCATTAACTTGGCAATGACTAAGAAAGTATTGCATAGGGCTGGAATCAGCGACGACCTTTGTGGTGCGAAGCAGAATGTAATGGCGCAGTTTCTGGACTGCGAGGACAACTGCAAGAGAAAGTTTCTCTTCATGTTTATACTTCAAGGGTGGTCCTGAGAGGTTCTTACTAACGTAGTAAATGACATGTTCACGATTGTCATCTCCAAGCTGGACGAGGACGCCAGCTACTGATACAGTTGATGCTGATACGTAGATGATGTAGTCGCGATTGTAGTCAGGTGCACTAATCAAAGGTGCATTTGAAAGCACTGCTTTAAGATTTTCAAATGACTGTTGGGCATAGTCGTCCTAGTGAAACAGAATGTCGTGACGTAGTAAGAGAAGGAAACCATGTGCATGGATGGCGTAATCTGGGACAAAGCACCGAAGAAAATTAGCTTTTCCCTTAAGACTCTGAAGTTGCCGTAAATTTTGAGAAGGTTGAATTTCGGTAATAGATTTGACTTTGAGGGGGTCCACGATAATACCGCTTTGGGAAATGATCAAACCGAGGAGGCGCCTTGTGGTGACGCAAAAAACACACTTGAGGGGGTTCAAGCGGATGTTGTACTGGAAACACCGTTGAAAAATGATTCGTAAATCATCAAGATGTTGGGTGCGTTTCTTGGATCGAGCTGTGAGATCGTCCAAGTAGGTGAGGATGATTTCAACCAGATCATGAAAGATGTATGTCATCGCCCGATGGAAGGTTGCGCCGGCATTTTTCAAGACAAAAGGCATAACATGATATGAAAAAGTACCCCATGGGGTAATGAATGCAGTTTTATACTGATTGGCTGGGTGAATTTGAATTTGGTTATAGCCAGAGAATCCGTCCATAAAGGAGAGAGCCTCGTGGCTGACACAGTCATCGATGATTTGATCGATGAAAGGCATTGGAAAATTGTCTTTTGGACATGCGTTATTGAGATCCCGAAAGTCTGTGCAAACGCGGATAGTGCCCTGTTTTTTGTCGACAGGTATAGGGTTGGAAACCCATGAAGTGTAGGCGATGGGGTAAATAAACCCGATCGTACGTAATTTGTCGATTTCGGCTTTGATAGCCACGTCCTTGGATGGGTGTAGCGGTCGTTGTTTCTGGCGAACTGGTGTGATGTCAGGCCAGGTGTCGATGCGATGCTCAACAATAGATCGGTCAAGGCCAGGCATTTCTGTGTATGACCAGGAGAAAATATCCCTATATTCCTGGAAGAGGGCTTTATATGCGGTGATTTCCTGAGGAGTCCAAGCAGCTCCAATGATGATTTCTTCGACGATGTCGTTTTTAATGGAAATGTCGATTTTGATGGTGGGGGAAATGTTAGTCATATTACCTTCTTCAAAAGTGTCAGGGGCAGGAATGGGATTGTTGAACCAATCGATAGGCCCCGATGGGATAAAATATTTGGTTTCGACTGCGTAAATGGGGTTTTGGTTAGGAGGCATGAGGGTTTCCTGTGGAAGGAAGAGTGCACGATGATGTAGTGCATCCTAGGGAGAGTCTGAGCAGTGTAGATCTTCCAGTATTTCCTCATCGCATTGGAAACGACGGGAATATAAGGGGTCGTGAGGAGTGATCTCAGTTCTAGTGTGATTGCTCCCTTCTGGAGAAGCAAGGGGAGTGGTGTGAGCAGATGGTGAGGGTTCACTCGACATGAACCATATATTGAAGTACTGAGGAGTACCCGTGGTGGTTGGGTGGAGAGTGGCCATAGAGGAATGAACAGGAGAGTTCGGGGGATTACGGGGTAAATCCTCAGAGATGTCATTAAATAACCATGGAGGTGTTGGGAGTGCCTCGGGCTCAGGAGAAATGACATGAAGCTCCTCGAGTGATGAAGTAAGGTCAATTATCGCTTCTGCAAGTTGGTGAGGAAGGTCCAATTGACGTCGCTTGTATGCAAGGATCATAGGGTACTGGTATGTAAAATGAACCAATGAATCACAAAGAGAGCAAGGTCATCTCATATGTTCTTTGACGGAAGTGGTGACATAACGAATGTCAGTGACGTTGGACGAGGACGTAGCAGGGTAGGGGTTGTTCTGGAAGTTCTGGCATACGACCGCTAATGTCTGTCAAAAGTGCGGCAGTGTTGGGCAATGATGGGTGTAATGGCCAAATTTCGAACATATAGCACATGCATATTTGGTCCTCAACCCTTTACTACTGGAAGGTTGGGTGGTAGGGGGGGGACTAGCAGTAGTGACAGGTGTTGTGGGAGTTTGATTGGGGGGAATCAAATTCCGTAATTCAGGTAGGGATGGGCAATTGTTGGTTTGGTGGCCCTCTTTCTCACATAGTGCACAAGGTGGTGGGATGCGTGGAGGTAGTGGAGTGGTGGGCTCCTTCTTCTTCCTCTTTCCCCCAGCTATAGTAGGGGGGGTAGTGATTATGGGGGTAGTGGGGTTAAGGACAGGAATTGTCATGGGGATTCCTTCATGTGGGGGAAGGGATGGTCGAGGGACCATCTCTGGTGGGTGTAAATACCAAACTGGGATTGCTAACACCATATTAGGTAGTGTGAGCGTGGCGGCTACCTGAAAATATTCTATACCAGGTGGAGGGTAAAATAAGGGAATTTGCATGAGGGGTTTTGGACCTGTCTCCCAAACGTGACTATGCCCCTGAGGGGACGTGGATTCGTGGACGGTTGAGGTCGAAGAGTGCGCAGGAGGCTTCGACTGGAGTGGTTCTGCGACTACTGAGACGTCAGGAATGATTGAAGCCTCATGAGGAGGATTAGTATCCTCTGTGTGAGTTCCGCTAGATGAGATGGCGCATACTTGATTAGCAGGACGAAGGAGTGGTGGTGCTCCATGTGTTATCACTGAAATTTCGTCCACATATGGCGACAAGAACTCTGCATTATCAAAATAGAAAAAGGTCATTCATGGCACAAGATTAATTCCTCAACATTGCAAAAGGGTAAAAAAACTATACAAATGACCAAAAATTTGAAAGGTTCTTTACATCATCTAGGTGCGCGCGCATGCGCGTAACAGAAACGTATAAAGCGTGCATATGTGCACAAGGCGCGGCTGTTGGGCGAAAAACCCGTGCGCCTGCTAAACGACGCATTTATTGAAATTGGTTGGCCTCCCAACCACTAATGGATCAGCTCCCAAGCCGATTTGACACCAAATCCGAGCTCAATCCTCATGGTGGGCTGGTCAAAGACCTAATTGAGCCCTAAAGAGCCCATTTTCACATTCTAAAGAGGTTGAATAATAACCCAATGCTTATCTATAAAAAGCCATGAATGACCACCATTTTCTCAAGGAATTATTCATACTGTTATGCTGCTGAGATTGCTAAGGACCCATTCTTTGGCAATAAACATTACAAGTTGCATTTCATAGAGCTATTCACCCCTCTCTTGAGTGAATAAGCTTGGAGTTCTTTCACCCACATTTTCATATTTTCATTGTAAGGAGAGCAAGCTTTGAGGGCCTCAAGAGCCTTCCATTGGAGAAAGAAGGGACCCAAGTCCCCTTTCTTCATTGTGCCTTTGGATTTCATCAATCGATCAGCTTATACATTGGTGATATTGGTCGATTTGTACTTATTTGTCATTTGTTTTATATGCTCATAGTTTTTATTAGTTTTAGTTTAATTCTTGTTAATAGCTTTGTTGTTTCTCTTTCTAACCTTTCCTTTTACAGCTGTCATGCCTAGCAGAGCCCAACTGGGCATGTAAGCACTCTTAATTTTCTCATCAAGTGACGAATTGGGTGCAAACAAATTGGCGACCGTACTGGGGACAAGGTATCAATTCCTCCCTCATTTGGGTTCATTTTGCTTTCCTTTTGATTTCATTAACTTGCAGGTTCACAAACCAGCCTCTGCTGACCTGCTTACCAGTCAATTCACAAGAAATTGGAGAGAAATCCATCCGAATTTTTCTTCTCGGACTTTTGACACAGGCGCGTGGGTATTCCACCCCACAGGCGTGCGTCGGGCACTCATGCGCTTTGTTTTTCAGTTCTGTCAGCGCGCAAGCACCATACACGCCTCTGTCCACACAAGAGGCCGCACATTTGAACTAAAATTTGCATTGTAAGCTCTTGGATGTGGGGAAGAATCATTTTTCTTCTTAAAAATGATGACATGCATGTTCTAAATACTGCACCACTTAGACCCCTCAACTTATAAAGGGGATAATCAAACAAACATAGGCACTTAGGTGGATAAAAATAATTTACCTTATTTGCTTTTTGCCACGTGGATGGCTTGCTTTGGTTTATAAATCTAAGTTGAACATCAATTCTAATCACATCTAAACTCACATTTGGGACTAAAAATTGAAGTAACAATCTTGAGTATGCTCTTCTCTCGCGCCATTAAGCGATCTTGAGAACCAGAAAAGGATTGCAAAAACGGTTTCATCTCCCTTAACAAAATTTCAAAACTTTTAGGAGAGGACAAAGGCTCTTTTGAGACCCCTCTTAGTTTCATTTTTTAAACATATCCTAAATTTGTAATGGGCCCATACATGCCCACATGTCACAAAAGTAGGATAGTTGTTGCAATTTTACTTTCTTAGATCAAAAAACTAGGAGAGTTTAAAAGTTTGTAACAGGCCCACACATGCCCACATGTTCAATCTAGGCTAGTTTCATGCTTTTCTAGATTAACTCACACATAGGGAGTTAAAGGATAGTAACAAACCACAATGTCCACATGCTAGTCTCCTAGGGCTTTTAAAATTCCGCAAGGTTGTACCAATGACATCTAGCTTATTTAGGTAATCAAACTCTTGTAAAGGACCAAGCGATGTCCACATGCTGCAAGGTGACATCTAAATAACTAAAATTTGGTACACTTTCACTCACACACTAAAGCCACTTTCACACTCACATAGCCTCGTCTCAAAACGTGGTGGTCTAAGTAGGTCTCCTCAAAAGGGATTCTAAAAAACACCCCATCTTTTCTTGATTGGACTATCCACTCCCACTTCTAAATCAAACGAGGTCGGTTTCCACCCCCAGCCTCACAAAACAATTTCATCTAAAATATTTCTAAACAAATCACTAAGTTGTCCTCCACAGGAGGTGCCAAAAGAAAATTTTAGTCTAGGTAGGATTTCGGGGTTAGGCATCCAAATAACCCCCCATTATCTGGTTCTCACAATTTCAAACATAGAAGTTGACAAATGGGGAACTTTCAAATCCTCCAAGTCCAGCGTTCCAATCACCATAAGACAGGGAGATACTCGTGAAGGATCAAAGGACGAGGTTCAGTTGTTCTATGCGTCCCCCCTTGAGGCACCCACCTCTTGGATAGGATCCAGCCCGTGACCCATTTCTTAGGCCGAAAATCTAAATGTCGCGCTTGGACCGAGGTACCTAGTGACCAATTTTAGGACATCTACCCAGGTGGCGATTGTGGGCTGCAATCGTACCTTGATTGGATTTTGTGTGGCTATTGGGAAGTATCGTCACCTCTTTCGGGATATTGCACCCTCTACCCCTCATTATAACTAGTTATTTCATCCTTCACTAGTGTCTCTTCCAGTGACTTCAGACCCCACTGTTGAGAGCTATTGGAAGGTCTAGTGCTTTTTGAGAGGAAGGACGTTACATCTTCTAGGACACGAGTATTTGCTTTATTTTTTATTCCCCCACGCGGACAAAACCCTCTTACCCACATATATGTTTCTTTCTCATTTATGTATGATGCACATCTGATTACAAGTTGACTTTGATATATATATTGTGTAAAACAGTCACAGCAAAGACTCTTGGTTCTATATTTCTATCACTATTTGTTGCACACATTTTTCACACAATTAGTCTAACATCATAGGGGAACCACAGAACCCCCGTCGTTCACGACGCTTGCTCAATATTCCTCCTATCTTAGGGGGAGTATCTGGTCGTACCCACTCACACACTCCTGTGAGTGCTACCATCTTAAGATCAGCTTTGCTTGGTTCTACCTTACTTGGGTCCAATTCCCAAGGACACACAGTCACTCTCTCTCCTTTGCACGGAAGCAGGGGACCCACTTCCTCTCAAGGAGGGAGAACCAACCCACCTAGTCCCCATTAAGGGTCAGGTTTACAACACACCATGGCTGGAACTAACATTCCTACCCAACTACAAATGCCATACTTGCCCTCTCTCAACATTTCGGATCTCACCAAGCTCACTAATGATCCTATATTGCATGATGCCACATGGCCTGCAATGCCAACCAAACTTCCTTCAAACATACCAAAGTTTGAAGGAAAGGCAGGGGATGACCCCGCCAATCATGTCATGACCTTTCATCTATGATGCTCTTCCAATAGCATCATAGAATACTCTATCAGACTATGTCTTTTTCAACACACACTTACTGGCCCATCAGCCAAATGGTATGTCGAAGAAAAATTTGGGTCCCACACGACCTTTGAATCCTTGGCCAAAGCCTTCTTAACTTTCTTCCAATTACCTATCTACCATGACAATGGTCTAGAACTACTGCCTAATTTCAAACAGACCTCAGCCACCCACATTGCTGACCACATTCATGAGTGGCGTAGGCGACGTAGTTTGTGTAAAGCAGAAACCACCAAACAACAATGTCTTGACTGGTTTCTTAGATCACTTGTCTCTCTCCTAGGGAAGGATGTCGCTTCTACCTTCCCTCAATCCGAAGAAGAAGACATCAGTAAATCCCAACAATATGACCTCATTTACGCACAGTCAGGATACTTATACACAGTACTTCCTGATCTTCCCAGACCTGTGCCATTTGGTCAAGACAAACCTGGGATGTCACACTCGGCGGACGGGCTAATAGGCGCCACCACGCACCATAGTCCACAACCCCAACCACCACCAACGTATGGAATACCTCAATACCCACCAGCATATGGGGGCACTTCGTATTACCCCCCACCCCCTTACCAACAACCATACCTTGTTGCTACACCTCCACCCATTAGTGGACCACCACCGGCACCCCCCATACATCCACCTCTTCCAAACACCAGTGATCCCCCCCCCACATCACCTTATAGTACGAGTGAAAGTGCCATGCCTTCCTATGTACCTTATGGATTGGTACCACCACAAAATCCATACTTTCCCTTTCCGGGTCCTTCACAACCCATGGCTCCCCCACATCCTCATGTGGGGGTAAACTTTGTTCAACCCTCTGCTGCTAAACAATACCGGAATTTTGAACAATTAAATACAGCCAACCCCACTCACCCATCAAACAACAACAGAAATAAAGGACAGAATAGGAACAATAACAACCCGGGTCAAGGTGGGAATCAACCCCTACAGCATCCACCCACTGGAGGAAACCCAAACAAGGGAACCAAAACCCCCAGGGGGGCAATAAAAACAAACGCCTAGGGCGGAATACTGTTAAAACTATCCACCCTTGTGCTCTTTGTCGCATATATGGTCATTACATGCACCATTGCCCACAGATCGCTGATTTCAAAAGGTTGAAAGACTCTGGGAGCCTTCCCCCTCCTCCTGCGCAACCTGCCCCACAGCAGGCACAACAACAATATGCGCAACAACCCCCTCTCGCCGTACTGCAAAATCCTATCCCATATCAAGGTTTCATAAACACCCATCGGGACACACAACATCCCCCACCTCAGGTGGGCCAATATCATAATCCCAACAATCCAGCAGAGCAAACAATTCTCCTCACCAGTGAAGAAGAAATTCTTTTGCAAACGCGCAATCGTCAGTATCCTACAACAGTTGAGTCTACTCCCATCTCTTCAGAGACAAACCTGACACTGACAGGACCTCCGTTGGTGATTCCTCTCCCTGCCACCGAACCACCACTACGCATCCCTCACATTCCCTTGTGTAGGAATGTTCACAACCCACAGGCTAGGGCAACAAATAACTACAGCTTGGTAGATGACTTAGCGCAATCCTCGACTGCCATGTCAGTTCTGGAAGTCCTCCATACTTGTCCAACGCAGCGAAAATCATTACTTTCCGCCTTGGGGGAAGTCGACCCTACCGATACTAGACTCATCACTTTTGACCTTGATAGCTGTGAACTGCGTCTTCCCGCCGCAGTTGCTATTCAAATACCAGTCCAAATACGGAACATCACCATCCATCGGTGTATCATCAATGAAGGGGCATCTACCTACATCATGTCCAAAATAGTATGGAAGAAACTTGGTTCCCCGAACCTCTTACCCTCCGCCATCACATTGTGAGATTATAATAGGTGTTATAACCCTAAAATGCACCATACAGGTTTACCTGGCATCAGGCCAACTCATGCCTCTTCCTAGCCAAAGCCATGCTGAGTAACTCCTCAAAAAACCACTCAAAACAAGCAACCCGCGCCTTAACTTCTCACTGGGCGCGGGCATCCGCTTGATGTCCTCTTACTGCACGCGGGTATCCACGGGCTAGCCTAAAACAGCCCGCGAGTACCTAACAATGCAAAAAATCAGGGAAGTTTCCACCGAGACTCGGGGCTTGTTGTCAGTTAACTAAAACTCTCTGCCATGCATGGACGAGAGTTCGACTAAAACCCTAGCTCTTCCTAGCCTATAAAAGGAGGGGTAGGGGTACTAGTCAAAGGGGGAAAAAGGATAGCAAAGAAACTCTGCCAAAATAGCCAAGCCCATTATTGTCCACACTTCATGTTGCAGCAGTTGGAGGACAAAATAAGAGGAAGAGCCCAGGATCGGGATCGAGGAACGGTGGCCAGTCTCAGAACTCATTGTAAGTGATTCATTTTGAGACTAATGAAAAAGATACTTTTCCCGTCCCAAAATTCATAAATCTCATCTATGTCATTTGATTTATGTT
>ML781639.1:378700-436888 GCA_009831015.1 Picea engelmannii | reverse complement strand
CTTACATTTATTATATCTAACTACCATAGTGGGTCTTATTTAATAATATAGTGGACCTAGTCCACCTTACATTGAATGACCTCCACTATTATCACTATGGGCCCTTTAGGCCCCCCCCACTACCTCTCTAGCTACCTTACACTCCAGCTATAGCTGCTCTGTGGATAAGACTTCGCTACTCCACCAAAAGACCAATACATTGCTCTAGGAACCCCTCATCCTGGATGCACACCCACATACCCTTGGGCACTCCCTGAAGCACCACCTCTAATTGGCAGTGAAAATCCTCAAACTCTCCCCCAGCCCCAGTCGGAGGAACAGGTGATGGACCTACACCAGGGTCATCATAGCAACATCTCCTGGCCACTCTCTCATCATCAATGGGCCTCAACCCAGCATCCTCTCGTCGTCGTCTCTCCCCTACCCGTAACTCTCCCCAAGGTGGTCTCACCGGCCCCTGATGTGTAAGTTCCCTAATCAAATCCACCTCATTCCCATGAGGCCCCACATCTGTACACATCACAAAAAAATGCTAACATCAACATCCATCCATACATAAAATATATTCTATGTTATCTAACATATCAAAAAATCAAATATAACATCATACCTATGTGGTCAAACACCTCTCCCAGGGGTATCACCATATCCAGATCATCCCTGAAGTCCACCCCAAAATACAGATATCGAAGTATGATCTGTGGCATCTAACCCCACACCTGTGTAGCCTCAGCTGTGAAATAGCGGCAACCCTCCCCACCACTGTGATGAAACAAGATCATCGCCCACCACCTTAGTCATGACTCTCCCACACTAGGTGCACTCAAAATCAGTCTAGGGCGCAACATCGACACCCTCTCCAAGAACTACGCTACCAAGATGGAACCAAAGGAAAACTCCCCCGATTCAGCAGCTTGACACCTGTCAAGATGCCCTATGATCTTGGCATGGAGCATCAACCCCCAGGAAAAATGCTCACCCACCAATGCCCTCTACATAACCCTTAGCTGACCCCCACTGATCTGCTGAGTCACAAGAGAACCATAGACTCTTACAATCATCGCTGCCACACAATGATGCACAAGGGTGTCCATCGCTCAAATACTCACCGTGAAGCTTGAAATAAATTTCTCCCCTGAACAATACCTCAAGGCTAAGACAACCAACTCCCCATCCCTGGGTAACATGGGCTCCATCGGTAATGGGGTTCCCCGAAAAAGGAGCCTCATCAAAAAATATACATCCTCCACCGTAGTGAAGGCCAATTTCTCACCCTTCACCATGAAGCAATGCATATCTAGACTCCACATCACAATCAGGAACTACAATAGGTACTCCTCTGTCCACACTAACAAACACTCAAAAAACTTCAACAACCCACAAGATGTCAAAGTATCCCGGACCGCCGGCTCCTCATCCCTCACTACCTCCCTCGAGCATTCCCAATCTCTCTCCCTCCAATGAACCAACATCATCCCAATGGTCACCTGCATTCACATATACAGTACTTAATCAGCCATCACAACCTATAAAAAAACATCAAAATCTCCAAAAAAGATAAATTTTTACACACATCGTCTTTGTCTCAAAGGCGGGGCATTTTTTCCCACAGGCGCGCACCTATGCGTGCCTATTCATCCCATAGTCATGCACTCATGCATGACTATTGGCCATATAGGGGTGCACCCATGTGCCCCTGTCACACATACATATGTGCATCATAGTGTGCATGTTCACTACACAGTTGCGCACACATGCACAACTATCGGGAACACAACCACACATGCATGTGTTGTTGTTCTCTGAACAGGCACGCATTACATGCGCACCTCTTTTTCCTCTTTGAGAGCCCCCATGCGTGGCTCTCCCAATTGCATTCGCGCACTCATGCATGTGAATCTTTCAATCTCCCATGCACTGGGGGGCCCACACTCACAAAATCCCTTGTACGGTCATCCGTACATCCCCTACTCCAAAATCAAATCCTAACTACTATGCAGGAGGATCCGACCACTAACCTGATAGTCATGGATCCTGAGTCGGCTAGTTCGATCTGCCAAAATATCCAAAAATCTCCTCAAATATCTCGTCCCGTCACTCTAACAATAGGTACAAATAAGGTGGCAATATGGGCCCTACAACTATATATAGTTCCTTTTTCCAAAGTTCCATACTCCATTACAAAAGCTCTGAACATCCGTTTTCCGATTTGTCTTCAGCCATGGGACCAGGATCTCACCACCTACACAGTCACAGTCCTCGATCTACCATCCATCCTTGGCCCTCGGGGATCATTTTTCTCATATTACGCTCAGGTACACATGCTTACATTCACACATTATTCAATAATTGTTATATGATCTTTCTCTTCAGATATTTTCACGTCAGCTATTCGGTTTTGATGTGTCCAGGTACTTGATCATTATACATCAGCACTATCCATTTAGGTATATCATCGAGACTGGCATGTAATCATTCCCTCTAAATATCACAATGCATCTCCCAGTCACACCCTACGATCTTTGCCTCTAGGATCCCTATATCTGGCTCTGCAGTACTATCACCTCCCTTGTATTTTGGTACTATCACCCGGTAGCACTCTCCCCCACATGAGTTGTCCCATTCATAGTCCCCCTTAGAACTTTGACACTCATGTTGTTTTCACCCTTTAGAAACGAAAGTCTCGATATTCCTACACATCGTTGAGAATCATCCACATACTCCTTCTCCTCATTTTGATAGCCTGTCCACTGAACTCCCAGGTTACTTCATCATGGTTCTATTTTGACTGCACCCTCACAGTATTATTAACCATCCATTTCATTCACCGTCAATTTTCCCATCTGCAGATTGTCCTCAATACATTTCCCTAATACAGAAACCCACTTATGGGGCCCTAACCCTCCACTTAGTTTCCAAGAAACTTGCACCATCATCGGGCCACGCCATATTACACTGGGGCACCTGTTTCTATATATGCATAGTTATCCCAACTTATTTTTTGTTCTTTTGGTAATTGTACAAACCCCTTTTCCCACATTTACATAGATTTATGTTCTCTCCTTTAGCGACCTTCCTTTTCTGAAAAGGAAACCATTGTCACCCTTGGTTGGGGAATTTTTCACTTCCTTCCATCAATGACATTATCCATAAGACCTGAGGATATTATAACTCGTAACCCTTTTTTTTGGTCTCTGTGTTTGTCCATTTGTCACGCCTCTGGCACAATTTACCTTCATCTAGTCGTCCCCCTAACGTTAGATTTAGTTTCACGGTTTCTACCACTTTACCTCTACCCCCAACCAAGGGTAGTATCGAGTCTTACTACCTTTGGAATTCTTCCATGTTACTCCTCAGTTCTTGATTTAATCCAGTGGATTTCACAAAGCCCTCCGCTTCTCGAAGTCGTGTCTCCCTTTCTGTCGACATCAACATAATTTCCAGACATGTGATTGTATCTTGACTCTCGTTACCTTCAAAATGATAAGTCTCACATGGCACAGAGAGAACCATCATCTCTCTCCATTGTCATTGACCCCCATGACATTTGACTTCAACACTTTATCATGTGGCGGTGGGTCTTACTTTGTGACTATTGCAGTTGTTTCCATATATGTCGAAGACCTCTGAAATTTGATATACTATCAATGTCTGTGTATTATCGACACTTCTCACAGGTGTCATTACCTTTTTCAGAGTTTGTTAACCATCAAAATTTTCCTTTGTCATTATCAAACCTCCCCATAGGGCGTTGTAGTGATCTATGTCAACACACAACTTAAGTTATTGTATTACACTTTTTTGAGTTACATGACATGAGCATGGGGCATGCCCACCTCGTTTGTACACATTTTTATTTTTTCAGCCCTTGTGAAAGGTCTGGGTTCTACAGGTTCCCCTCTCCCCCCAATGGGTCTCTCTTGGAACTCCCCACAATTCTGTTTATTACAAAGATACTCTCAGTAGAAGAAACATTGATGTATTCTGGCTATACGTATGCTCCTAACCTCACACATCAGGGGGCATCTGTTATCAAAAGAATTTCATCCACAAATGGTTACATGAATCCAACATCTTCAAAACACTCATTAGTTCACTCATGGACCAAAAATGTATTTCCAAAAGGTCCAAAACTATACAACCAGTTATAAAATCAGCATGTGCTAAGACTACATATGGAGCACGCGCACATGCACCATATAGAAACACAAGAGAAGTGCACATGCGCACGATGCACGACTGTGGATGCAAAAAATTGTGCACCCCTCAGAACGACGCATTTATGATATTGGTCAGCCTTACACCCACTTCTGGTTCAACTTCCAAGTCGATTTGACACCCAAATATTGGCTGAATCTGACTAGGGGTCTGGTCAAATACCTAAGGGTACCCTAAAGGGTTTCATGTTCACATTAAGAACTGGTTGCATAATGCCTCAAAGCTATGCTATAAAAGGAAGCCATGAGTGCACTATATTTCTAAGGGAATTCATTTGTATTGTTATGTTTATTATATTCTCTTGGAGAATCCTCTTTTTTCATCAATATTATACAAGCACCATTTCATTTAGCCATTCATATCACCTCTTGAGTGAATGTGCTTAGGATTCTCTTCACCATTTCATTTCTAGTTTGCTACTTGTAAGAAGAGCTCAATATTTGGGGGTCTAAGAGCCCTCCATTAGAGGAAGAGGCGATCCATATTTTATGAGCAGAAAGAAATGAATACAGATTATTAACAGGTGCTTAACACAAAATAAGAGAGATACAGTAAAATTGGTTTTCTATTCAATAACGAAATAAGCTGAAACTGTAAAATGCAGCGGAAACAAGCTTGCTGGAATGGTGGCGGCTTATCTCTGAGAAGAGATGTGACGACATCGTGAATTCGCAAGAAGAAGGTTACAATGAGTCTCTGAAGTCATTTTTTACAATAATAAAGAATTCCAAAAACCCTATACATCCAAAAACCTAACCCTAGGAGATGAAGCGCCAAAAGTCATGTGGGCCCCGTTTAGGTAAGCTAGTACATCAACTTCCCGGGATCATAACTTTTGCATACGATCTCTGTTTTAGGAGTGTGATAGCCCGTTGGAAAGGTATCGTCGAGAAGATTAATTTTTGGGTCTCAATAATTCCTTCAGTTATCATTGAGGAGATATATATATATCAAAAATCCTTCATTTAGGACCTCAGAATGGCCCTAGAAGTAAAAACTGCTAAAAATAGTAAATTACCAAAAATGTCAAAAAAATGTTTTGAGACAGTTGGAAAAGGTGGGTGGCCACCAATATCCATATAGATCAATACTCCCTCCTTAGGAAACAATGGTCCCCATTTCATTGAGGTCCCCCATTAGATGATGAAATTTCTGCTGAATTTGGCCCCGGGTGAGCCACTTGCCTTAGTGCAGGAGCTGCCCTGCTTTGACGACTCGATAAAGATGGATCCTTTGTTGTCGAGTGCCATTTATTTGTATGTCCACAATATGATCATTGGATGTCTGTTTTAGGAAGTTGGGGTTGACCTCTGTTCGTGTCAGTTGTTTTGTTACTGCTCAGGTGTCCAATACTGGTGGGAAATAAGGGCGAAGGAGATCCACGTTGAACACTAGGTGTAGGCCAAGGAAAGGATGAATGTTGAGCTCAAAATAATTATCCCCCATGGCCTTGGTGATAGTTTACGGTCCATAATTAAGTGGGCGAAGCTTCCGATGGGGTCCTGTAAGGCGTTCTTTCTACAAGTGCAACCAAACTTTGTCGCCCACCTGAAACTTATGCGGCACCTGATGTTGATCATGGCATTGTTCATACTTGTCATTGGACTTCTGTAGGATATCCTGAACCTATTGGTAGATGTGATGGATCCACTCAATGAACCGAGTGGCTTTGTCAGCTTCAGTTGGAGTAGGAGATGAGTCAGTCGATGTGACTGCAAGGGGAAGTGCAACATCTATGGGACCAAATGGTTGGAATCCCAACCCCACTTGAAAGGGGCTATGGCCAGTTGAGCTATGAAAGGCTCGGTTGTAGCTATGAGAGACATAGGGAAGGCTCTCATCCCATGTGTGAGGGTTATTTGAATTATACATGTGAAGGATATGCACAAACATTCGATTTACAACCTTGATTTGGCCATTTGTCTGTGAGTGGAAGGTCGTGGATTTGGTGAGCTTGGTGTCCAGCAGTGACCAGAGGCTCGACCAGAATATGTTGAGAAATCGACTATCCCGATATGAGACAATGGTTTGTGGGATTCCAAAATGTACCCAAAATCGTTCAAAGAATATCTTGGCAGTGGCCTCTACTGTGATGCTCTTCTTGCAAGCAACCAAAATCGCCATCTTAGAAAAGAGATCAACAACCACAAAAACACAGTCATTTCCCCGCTTGGTGGATGGGAGGCCCAACATGTAGTCCATTGAGATGGATTCCCATGGCCTATCAGGAGTAGGAAGAGGGGTGTACAGGACCTGTTTCTTATTGGTCATTTTGGAAATAACGTGGGCAGTGCAGGACCTGGTATACTTGCCAACATCTTGTCAAAGTTTCGGCCAGTAGAAATGTTTCTGTATCATTGCCACTATCTTTTTGACATCGAAGTGTCTTTCCACTCGACTATAGTGGGCTTCCCATATCATATTTTCTCTCTCACTTGATGGAACACATATATGGCCCAAACGACACAACAACCCATCCTAAAGATGGAAATTATTGACAATTGCATTTGCACCCAACATTTGTAAGGTGGTGGCGAAGTCAGGGTCTATCTCATAGAGTTGGGGCCATCTAGATGTCTCATGGCCACAAGATTCTATCACCGTGGTGAGTGCCATGACTGGTGGTCTGCTAAGGAAATCAGTGACATGATTGGTGCTTCTTATTTTATACTTGATGTTGACGTGGAATTGTTGCAAGTATGTGGACGACTTTTGATGGCGGTCATTCTGCAATTTTACCTGTGTCTGCATGAACTGCAGTGGCTTATGATTAGTGTGGATGATTGTCTCCTTCCTAAGAATGTAATGTCTCCACTAGAGGCATGCTTTCACAATGGAGTACATTTCTTTGTCGTAAGTAGGGTACTTACAGACAATATCTGACAGTGTCTCACTATGATAGGCCACGGGGTGGCCATGCTGAGTGAGAACGATGCCCACAGCATAGTTTGAAGCATATGTCTCATTCTCAAAGGGATCTTGTAGGTTTGGCAGTGAAAGTACTGGGGCTGAGCACAAGTGCTACTTCAAATCATCGAACGCTTGTTGTTGGGACTGCCCCAATGAAAATTTCACCTTACCACCACCCCTGTTTATTTGGATGAGGGCCCATGCAATATGGGAGAAACCCAACACCAACCTGCAGTAGAAATTAACAAGTCCCAAGAAGCTCTGAAGCTCAGTGAGTGTTGTTGGGGTTGGACAGTCACAAATGACTTGGATCTTGGTTGGATCCACATGTACACCATGTTGATCAATGATGTAGCCCAGGTAATGGAACTTGTCCATGCCAAAGGAGAATTTTTCTAGGTTGGCGTATAGCTTGTGCTGCCGCAAGGTGTGCAGAACCTGTTGAATATGCTACAAGTGTTCGGCCCAAGTCTTGCTATAAATTAGAATGTCATCCAGATACACCACTAAAAAAGTATTGGTGAATGGTCACGGGATATCATCCATCATCCTCATGAAAGTGGTTGGAGCATTTGTCAAACCAAAGGGCATGACCAACCATTCAAAAGTCCTTCCTTTGACTTGAAGGTGGTCTTCCATACATCTATCTGCTCTATCGGGACCTGGTGGTATCCAGACTTCAGATCAATCTTACTGAAGTATTTGGCCCCTGCGAGTTGATCAAGGAGGTCATCGATTTGGGGAATCGGGTACCGGTTTTTACAGTGATTTTATTCAGAGCCTGGTAATCAATACAGAGTCACCAAGTTCCATGTTTCTTCTGTACCAGCATGATTGGGCTCCTGCAAGGTGATGAGTTGGGGTGGATGTTCCCCTTGTGGAGAAATTCTTGGATCTGTCACTTGATCTCCTCATTCTTTAACAAAGAGAGACGACAGACTGGCCCATTAGGCAGTGGTGTGTCGGGGGTCAAATCGATGGGGTGTTTGACGTGGCAGTGCATAGGTACCCCTATAGGTGAGGATAATATATCTGAGTATTCTTCCACGGCCTTATCTACATGCTTGTGCTATGTGGAGAGGTTGGCTGCAGAGACCCTGGATGTGGCTGCGATCTTTCACTTATTCTAAGAGTGAATCACGAAGAAGACAAAGTTCCTTGTCTGAGAGATGACATTCCTACATTGCTTAGCAAATATCAAGGAAATAGAACTAGGTAGCACTGCCTTGGGTATCCTATACAATTTCATGTTCAAATTTATAATAACACTACGAGGCCTACACTCATATACAACATGATGTTTCCATAAATAAGGTTGGACCAAAAGAACATCACAAACTTTGAGAGGAGGAACATCACACAATACCTCGTCTTTGAAGGGCTTGATGTCATACGACAGTCGACACTGTTGGTTGACGCGAAGATCTCTTCCTTGGTGGAACCATCCAATGGTGTAGGGTTGTGGGTGCAGAGTTATTGGCAGGGCCAACTACTTGATGACCTCTACTAAGATGAGATTCTTTTGGCTACATCTATCCACGATGAAGTGCAGTGGGGTGCCTTTTACCCACATCTGTGAATGGAAGAGGTGCTCTCCTTCTTCTTGCTCGTTTGGTTCACCAGGCTAGAGCTTGGTGGTAGCAACAATGGCATTGGGTTCTGCATCAATGATCTATATTCCCCTTTCTGGTTATGTCTTAGAGTCAGAATCTGCATCTGATTTAAAGGCTTTCACTTCGTCCACCAGTGACTGCTTTGAGCGGCATTCAATAGTGTTATGCCAAGGGCTCTTATGGAATTCACATCACTTCCCGGTATATTTCTTTGTCTTTCTAGTGTCCTTCTTTGCTTGCGGATTCTACTAGTTGTCTTGATACTATCCATATTTTCTCTGTCCTTTGTTCAGTGGGTTGGGGTCGCCCTTTCCTAGATTTTGTTGTAACGGGTTCCCAAGCCCAAATTGTAGCGTCTTTTGTTTGAGTTTTTGCTCGATTTTGACGACATATCGGTAGGCTGCGCCCAAGGATGAGATATCCAGAAATTCCATTTTGGTATGGATGTATATATGTAGAGCACCGCAATACTTGAGCACCATATTTCACTCTGAATATTTGATACCCAACTTGGTGTGAAAGGTATGAAAGATATTTATGAAATCTGGCACTGCTTAGTCTCTTTCTTGCCGTAGTGTGGTCCATTTGGTATACAGGTCATCATAACTTCTGAAAGGGTAGTATTGTTCCTTAATAGAATCCCTGGAGGATTCCCAGGTGGTAGTTACTGAAAATAATGAGGTTTCCTCTGTTTCCTTTTTCCCACAGAAAATTCCCACCAATCTTTGACATGGGGAACGACTTTGAGGAGCGCAAAAGTAATCTTTTCTCCATTTGAAAATTTATGAACAGAAAAATACCCTTCTAGTAGATTCAACCATTTGTCTACAACATCTGCGTCTATCTTACCTTCAAATATAGGAATATCAAAGTTTATTTGTACCTTGAAGGGGGCGGCGGCTCCATTCGAGGAAGATGCGTTGTCTGTTGGTAGTCACCAAAGGATTTGCGCAAAACTATCCATCATCTCGTTCCTCTGTTGCATGAGGGGAATCAAAAGTTTGAAAGGATCTTCTGTCCCATCATATTTATTTTATCCTGCCATGGGAGGTCGCTTGTGCATGTGAGAGCTTCTGTCCTCAAGAGAAACAAGCTCGAGACCCAACTCTTTGTACTCCGACCTCATTGGGGACATGCATTAAGACGACAAGGAGAAGACCGCTCTGATACCAATAATCCGGACTTTATGAGAAGAATGAAATGAATAAATATTATTAACAGGTGTTTAACACAAAATAATAGAGATACAGTAAAACTGGTTTTCTATTCAATAACGAAATAAGATGAAACTATAAAATGTAGCAGAAACAAACTTGTTGGAATGGTGGCGACTTATCTCTGAGAAGAGATGTGAAGGCAGCGCACATTCACAAGAACAAGGTTACAATGAGGCTTTGAAGGAATTTTTTTAAATAATAAATAATTCCAAAAACCCTAGACATCCAAAAACCTAACCCTAGGAGATGAAGCGCCAAAAGTCATGTGGGCCCCGTTTGGGTAAGCTAGTACATCAACTTCCCGGGGTTGTAACTTTTGCATACGATCTATGTTTTAGGCGTGTGATAGCCCATTGGAAAGGTATCATCAAGGAGATTCATTTTGGGGGCTCAAAAAATCCTTCAGCTATCATTGAGGAGATATATACCGAAAATCCTTCATTTAGGACCTCAAAATGGCCCCAGAAGTAAAAACTGCTAAAAATAGTAAATTATCAAAAATGTCAAAAAAATGTTTTGAGACAGTTGGAAAAGGTGGGTGGCCACCGATATCCATATAGATAAATACTCCCTCCTTAGGAAGAAATGGTCTCCATTTCGTTGAGTTCCCCCATTAGATGATGAAAGTTCTGTTGAATTTGGCCCCGGGTGAGCCACTTGCCTTAGTGCAAGAGCTGCCCTGCTTTGACGACTCGATAAAGCTGGATCCTTTGTTGTCGAGTGACCTTGATTTGGTTGTCCACAATATTATCATTGGATTCCTATTTTAGGCAGTCGGGGTTGAGCTCTGTTGGTGTCAGTTGTTCTGCTAATTCTGAGGTGTCCAATAATGGTGGGAAATAAGGGCGAAGGAGATCCACATTGAACACTAGGTGTAGGCCAAGGAAAGGATGAATCTTGAGCTAAAAATAATTATCCCCCACGACCTTGGTGATAATGTATAATCCATAAATAAGTGGGCGAAGCTTCCGATGGGGTCATGTAAGGCGTTCTTTCTACAAGTGCAACCAAACTTTTTCGCCCACCTGAAACTTATGCGGCACCTGATGTTGATCATGGCACTATTTGTACTTGTCATTGGACTTCTATAGGATATCCTAAACCTGTTGGAAGATGTCCTGGATACACTCAAAGAACCGGGTGGCTTTGTCAGCTTCAGTTGGATCAGGAGATGAGTCGGTCGATGTGATTGCAAGGGGAAGTGCAACATCTATGGGAACCAATGGTTGGAATCCCAACCCCACTTGCAAGGGGATATGGCCGGTTGAGCTATGCAAGGCTCAGTTGTAGCTATGCCAGACATAGGGAAGGCTCTCATCCCATGTGTGAGGTTTATTTGAATTATACATGCGAAGGATATGCACAAACATTCAATTTACAACCTTGATTTGGCCATCTATCTGTGGGTGGAAGGTCGTGGATTTGGTGAGATTGGTGTCTAGCAGTGACCAGAGGCTCGACCAGAATGTGCTAAGAAGTTGACTATCCCAATCTGAGACAATGGTTTGTGGGATTCCAAAATGTACCCAAACTTGTTCAAAGAAGATATTGGCAGTGGCCTCTACTGTGATGCTCTTCTTGCAGGCAAACATAATCACCATCTTAGAAAAGCGATCAACAACCACAAAAACACAGTCATTTCCCCACTTGGTGGATGGGAGGCCTAACATGTAGTCCATTGAGATGGATTCCCATGGCCTATCAGGAGTAGGAAGAGGGGTGTAGAGGACCTGTTTCTTAGTGGTCATTTTGGCAATAGCGTGGGCAGTGCAGGACCTGATATACTTGTCAACATCCTCTCAAAGTTTCTGCCAGTAAAAATGTTTCTATAGCATATCCATTATCTTTTCGACATTGAAGTGTCTTTCCACTCGACTATAGTGGGCTTCCCATATCATATTTTCTCTCTCACTTTATGGAACACAAATATGGCCCAGACGAGACAACAACCCATCCTAAAGATGGAAATTATCGACAATTGCATTTGCACCCAACATTTGGTAGGTGGTGGCGAAGTCAGGGTCTATCTCATAGAGTTGGGGCCATCCATATGTCTCATGGACGCAAGAGTCTATAAACGTGGTGAGTGCCACGACTAGCGGTCTGCTGAGGCAATCGATGACGTGATTGGTGCTTCCCATTTTATACTTGATGTTGAGGTGGAACTGCTGCAAGTATGTGGACCACTTTTGATGGTGGTCATTCTGCAGTTTTCCCTATGTCTGCATGAACTGTAGTGGCTTATGATTAGTGTGGATGACTGTCTCCTTCCCAAGAATGTAATGTCTCCACTGGAGGCATGCTTTCACAATGGATTACATTTCCCTGTTGTAAGTAGGGTACTTATGGACAGTATCTGACAGTGTCTCACTATGATAGGCCATGGGGTGGCCATGCTAAGTGAGAACGACGCCCACAACATAGTTTGAAGAATTTGTCTCGATCTCAAAGGGATTCTGTAGGTCTGGTAGTGAAAGTAATGGGGTTGAGCACAAGTGTTGTTTCAAATAATCGAACTCTTGTTGTTGGGACTGCCCCCACACAAATTTCTCCTTACCACCACCCCTATTTATTTGGCTGAGGGCCCATGCAATATGGGAGAAACCCAACATGAACCTACGGTAGAAATTAGCAAGTCCCAAGAAGCCCCGAAGCTCAGTGAGTGTTGTTGGGGTTGGCCAGTCACAACTGACTTGGATCTTGGTTGGATCCACATGTACACCATGTTGATCAATGATGTAGCCCAGGTAATGGAACCTGTCCATGCCAAAGGAGCATTTTTCTAGGTTGGCAAATAGCTTGTGCTGCCGCAAGGTCTGCAGAACCTGTTGAATATGCTACATGTTTTCGGCCCAAGTCTTGTTGTAAATTAGAATTTCATCCAGATACACCACTAAAAAAGTATTGGTTAATGTTCACAGGATATCGTCCATCATCCTCATGAAAGTGGTTGGAGCATTTGTCAAACCAAAGGGCATGACCAACTATTCAAAAAGTCCTTCCTTTGACTTGAAGGCAATCTTCCATACATATGTTTGTTCTATCAGGACCTAGTGGTATCCAGACTTCAGATCAATCTTACTGAAGTATTTGGTCCCTGTGAGTTGATCAAGGAGGTCATCGATTTGGGGAATCGGGTACCGGTTTTTTACAGTGATTTTATTCAAAGCCTGGTAATCAATACAGAGTCGCCAGGTTCCATCTTTCTTCTGTACCAACATGATTGGGCTCCTGCAAGGTGATGAGCTGGGGTGGATGTGCCCCTTGTGGAGAAATTCTTGGATCTATCACTTGATCTCCTCATTCTCTAACAAATAGAGACAATAGACTGGCCCATTGGGTAGTGGTGCGTCAGGGGTCAAATCAATGGGGTGTTTGACCTAGCAGTGCAGAGGTACCCCTATAGGTGAGGAGAATATATCTGAGTATTCTTCCACGACCTTATCTACATGATTCTGCTGTGTGGAGAGGTTGGCTGCAGAGACCCTGGATGTGGCTACAATCTTTCGCTTATTTTGAGAGCGAATCACAAAGAAGACAAACTTCCCCATCTGAGAGATGGCATTCCTGCATTGCTTAGCAAAGATCAAGGAAATAGCACTAGGTAGGAATGCCTTGGATATCCTATACAATTTCCTGTTCAAATTAATAATAACACTATGAGGCCTACACTCATATACAACATGATGTTTCCATAAATAAGGTTGGCCAAAAAGAACATCACAAACTTTGAGAGGAGGAACATCACACCATACCTCGTCTTTGAAGGGCTTGATGTCGTACGACAATCGACACTGTTTGTTGACGCGAAGATCACTTCCTTGGCGGAGCCATCCAATGGTGTAGGGTTGTTGGTGCGGCGTTATTGGTAGGGCCAACCACTTGACGACCTCTATTGATATGAGGTTCTTCTGTCTACAGCTATCCATGATGAAGTGCAGTGGGGTGCCTTTTACCCACATCTATGAATGGAAGAGGTGCTCTCCTTCTTCTGGCTCATCTGGTTCACCAGTCTAGAGCTTGGTGGTAGCAACGATGGAATCGGGTTCCGTGTCAATGATCTGTCTTCCCCTTTCTGGTTTTATATTAGAGTCATAATCTGCATCTGATTCAGAGGCTTTCACTTCAGCCACCAGTCACTGCTTTGAGCGATAGTCAACAGTGTTATTCCAAGGGCTCTTATGGTAGTTGCACCACTTCCCGTTATATTTATTTTTCTTTCCGGTGTCCTTATTTGCTTGCGAATTGTACTGGTTGTCTTGATACTTTCCATATTTTCTTTGTGCTTTGTTTGGTGGGTTGGGATTTCCCTTTCCTAGCTTTTTTTGTGAGGGGTTCCCAGGCCCAAATTTTCGCGTCTTTTGTTTGAGCTTCTGCTCGATTTTGACGGCATATCGGTAGGCCGCGCCCAAGGATGAGATGTCCAGAAATTCCATTTCGGTATGGATATATATATGTAGAGAACCATGATACTTGAGCTCAATATGTCGCTCAGAATCTTTGATACCCAACTTGATGTGCAAGGTATGGAAGATATTTGTGAAATCTGTCATTGCTTAGTCTCTTTCTTGCCGCAGTGTGGTCCATTTGGTATACAGGTCGTCATAACTTTTGATAGGGTAGTATTTTTCCTTAATAGCATCCGTGAAGGATTCCCAGGTGGTTGTTACTGAAAATAATGAGGTTTCTTTTGTTTGCTTTTACTCACAGAAAATTTCCCACCAATCTTTGACATGGGGAACGGCTTTGAGGAGCGCAAAAGTAATCTTTTCTCTATTCGGAAATTTATGAACAAAAAAATACCCTTCTAGTAGATTCAACCACTTGTCTACAACATCTTCGTCTATCTGACCTTCAAATATAGGAATATCAAAGTTTATTTGTACCTTGAAGGGGGCGGCACCTCAGTTTGAAGAAGATGCGTTGTCTGTTGGTAGTTGCCGAAGGATTTGCGCAAAACTATCCATCATCTCATTCCTCTGTTGCGTGAGGGATTCCTTAATCAACAGTTTGAAAGGATCTTCTATCCCATCATATTTCTTTTCTCCTGCCATTGGAGGTCACTTGGGCATGTGAGATATTCTGTCCTCAAGAGAAACAAGCTCGAGACCCAACTCTTTGTACTCCGACCCCGTTGGGGACATGCATTAAGACGACAAGGAACATACCACTCTGATACCACTAATCCAAAATTTATGAGAAGAATGAAATGAATAAATATTATTAACAGGTGTTTAACACAAAATAATAGAGATACATTAAAACTATTTTTCTATTCAATAACGAAATAAGCTGAAACTATAAAATGCAGTAGAAACAAGCTTGCTGGACTGGTGGCAGCTTATCTCTGAGAAGAGATGTGAAGGTAGTGTGCATTCACAAGAAGAAGGTTACAATGAGGCTCTGAAGGCCTTTTTTACAATAAGAAAGAATTCCAAAAACCATAGACATCCATAAACCTAACCCTAGGAGATGAAGCGCCAAAAGTCATGTGGGCCCCGTTTGGGTAAGCTAGTACATCAACTTCCCGGGGTCGTAACTTTTGCATACGATCTCCGTTTTAGGTGTGTGATAGCTCGTTGGAAAGATATAGTTGAGGAGATTCATTTTGGGGGACCAATTATTCCCTTGGATATCACTGACGAGCTCAATACCTAAAAACCTTCATTTAGGCCCTCGAAAAGGCCCCGAAAGTAGAAACTGCTAAAAATAGTAAATTGCCAAAAATGTCATAAAATTGTTTTGAGCTAGTTGGAAAAGGTGGGTGGCCACCGATATCCATACGGATCAAGAGGAGACCCATATATATCCCTTTCTCTTTGGTGTTTTCCCACTAATACAATCATATCCATTGGTGGCATGAGTGTTGTTTATTTTTTATTTT
Organism: Picea engelmannii; assembly: GCA_009831015.1. NCBI lineage: Eukaryota > Viridiplantae > Streptophyta > Pinopsida > Pinales > Pinaceae > Picea > Picea engelmannii. The sequence goes on along the minus strand of ML781639.1, from coordinate 421,046 downwards.
AATGTTCTTATGCAGTCTAGTTTAGTTTCTTTTATTGTTCTCAGCTTAGCTCTTTCTTTACCTTTTATGCTTGATATTTCTAACTCTTTATTTCACTGTTGTCTTGCCTAGATAACCCAATTGGGGTTGTAAGAATCCTTATTTTTCTCGTTTAGGTGACAAAAGGGGTACAACACCATCTATAGAATATTTATTTTGTGAAATATCTTGAAATGTCATGGCACATCCAATACACCCATCACAAATGTAATCTTGCACTGACCCTGCATAGTGAGCAGTCAATGGGGCCAACATTGAAATTTATTCAAACTGTGCATGTATGCATCGAAATTCGACATGGTTATACTAGACACATTCCTTGACGGTATGGGAGGGTTTCAAGACTCAAGGATGTCTGATGTCCGGACCACATAATCTTTGAGATCATCCATGTATGATGTTTGATGTTTGAATCATCTTTAATATGTGCCAGTATGCATCGAAATTTGACATGGTTAGATTAGACACATGACTTGACGGTATGGGATGGTTTCAAGACTCAAGGATGTATGATCTCCCCACATAATATTTGATATCATCCACATTTGCATCAATTTTCATCATGTTGCACCTCTCATTGTCATCATTCATAATTCCCTTCTATAGAATCGTTTACGGAACTTATATCCTGAAATTGGACATGGAACTTCAAATACACCCACCACAAATTTCTTCCACCAATCCTGCATAGTGACCAGTGAATGGGGACAATGCTAAAATGTTTTCAATCTGTGCTTGTATGCATCGAAATTTGACATGGTTAGACTAGATAGTTTCCTTGAAGGTATGGGAGGGTTTTTATAATTAAGGATGTTTGATGTCCTTACATAATATTTGAGATCATCCATGTTTGCATCAACGTTCAATATAATGGATGTCTCTTTTTCATCATTCTTGATTTCTATCTATAGAATATTCCTTTTTGGAACTCTCTTGAAATGTCATGGCACATATAATACACCCATCAAAAATGTCATCCTGCATTGACCCCGCATAGTGATAAGTGAATGGGGCCAACATTGAAATTTCTTCAAACTATGCATGTATGCATCAAAATTCAACATGGTTAGACTAGACACATGCCTTGACGGTATGGGAGGGTTTCAAGACTCATGCATGTCTGATTTCTTGGCCACATAATCTTTGATAGCATCCATGTATGATGTTTGATGTCTAAATCATCTTCAATATGTTCATGTATACATCGAAATATGACATGGTTAGACTAAACACATGCCTTGACGGTGTGGGAGGGTTTCAAGATGCAAGGATGTACGATGTCCCCACATAATATTTGAGATCGTCCACATTTGCATCAAAATTCATCATCCTGCACCTCTCATTGTCATCATTCATCATTCCCTTCTATAAAATCATTGTCGGAACTTATATCTTGAAATTTGACATGGAACTTCAAATAAACCCATCACAAATTTCTTCCACCAAACCTGCACAGTGAGAAGTGAATGGGGCCAACGTTGAAATGTTTTTAATATGTGCCCATATGCATCGAAATTTGAGATGGTTAGACTAGATAGTTGCCTTGAAGGTATGGGAGGGTTTCAATACTTAAGGATGTTTGATGTCCCCGCATAATACTTAAGGATGGTTTGATTGTTGAATTACCAAGTTGAGTTGATGTCATAGAAGCTTCAATTCACCCACCACAAATGTCATCTTGCTACTGACCTTGCATAGTGAGCAATGAATGGGCCCAACGTTGAGATTTCTTCAAACTGTTCATGTATGCGTCGAAATTCGACATGGTTAGAGTAGAAAAATGCCTTTAAGGTATGGGAGGGTGTCAAGACTCAAGTATGTCTGATGTCCCAACCACATAATCTTTGAGATCATCCATGTTTGAAACAACGTTCATAATCAGGCGTCTCAATGTCGTTATTTCCATCCGTAGAATATTTGTTGGAAATATCTTGAAATGTCATGGAACTTCCAATTCAAGCACCACAAATGTCATGCACTAACCCCACATAGTGAGCACTAGTGAATATGGCCAATGTTGAAATTTCTTCAAAATGTGCCTGTATGCATCGAAAGTTGACATGGTTAGACTAGACACATGACTTGATGGTATGGGAGGGTTTGAAGACTCAAGGATGTATGATGTCCCCACATAATCTTTGACATCATCCACATTTGCATTAGTGTTCATTATGTTGCACCTCTCATTGTCATCATTCATCATTCCCTTCTATAGAATCGTTGTCGGAACTATCTTGAAATTTGACATGGTACTTCAAATACACCCATCAGAAATTTCTTCCACCGACCCCGCACAGTGAGTAGTGAATGGGGCCAATGTTGAAATGTTTTCAATCTGTGCCCGTTTTCATCGAAATTTGACATGGTTAGACTCGATATTTTCCTTGAAGGTATGGGAGGGTTTCGATAGTTAAGGATGTTTTATGTCCCTGCATAATACTTAAGGAGCATTTGATTATTGAATTACCAAGTCAAGTTGACGTCGCAAAATCTTCAATTTTCATTGTTTCCATATGTATAATATTTTTTGGAACTCTCTTGAAATGTCATGGAACTTTCAATTCAACCACCACAAATGTCATGCACAGACCCCGCATAGTGAGCACTAGTGAATGGGGCCAATGTTGAAATTTCTTCAGTATGTGCGTGTATGCATCGAAATTTGACATGGTTAGACTAGACACATGCCTTGATGGTATGGGAGGGTTTCAAGACTCAAGGATGTATGATTTCATACATAAACATTTTGAAACAATTTCAACGTTGGCCCCATTCACAGGTCACTGTTGCCCATCATGTACGCTATCCCTAGTACAATGTCTTTTAATAATTGTTTCCTCTAAAATTTGACCTATCATAAAATTAAAATGAAATGAGGATGAGATGAGGGGATATTTAGAGTGGGTCTATGAGTGATACTTGAGTATAAATATGAATGATTGAACTTCTCTTGGTTTCAAGAATAATTTATTCTCTACTAAACAAGGCCAACCACGTGAAGGTGGAAGCTCATATTGTTGGATCATGTTGTCATTGATGCCAATGGTTTGATTGATTGATTTCAAGTGATTTATTAATGCCAAAGGATTGATTGATTGATGATTGATGTAATGTAATATGTATTGTCCTTGATGAGAATGCATAGATGGAGATGGATCAATGAGTTGTCATTGATATGATGAAGATGGATCAATGAGTTGTCATTGATACATGATGAATATGGATCAATGTGGTTTCATTGGTATATGATGAATTATTGGAAAAATGTATAGATGACTCATTATTGTGTTATCATGATTGATAAGGTGCACAAATGGATGAACTGCAAAGTGGTCCCCTTATGGTGAAATCCCTCACGGGAAGACACTGTGTGGATTGAATTATCCTAGAAGAATGGTTGGAGTACCCATGCTCTCATTATTGTGTTATCATGATTGATAAGGTGCACAAATGGATGAACTCCAAAGTGGTCCCCTTATGGTGAAATCCCTCACAGGAAGATGCTTTGTGGATTGAGTGATCCTAGAAGAATGGTTGGAGGACCCATGCTTGTATGTGGAATAATGATATGAAGATCAAGGAAATTGTTGGTGAAACTATCTTATATGGATAGTGTTTGTCATGTCATTTCTGGTAGTATGTGGAATGTCACATAACGCCTCATGGTTTCAGAGTTATGGCCTTACGAAGATGAAGTATCCCCACATGAAGGCTTGAAGTCCCCAAGTTCAAGAAGTCAAAGTGACCTAAAAGAAGAAATCATTATTTAAATCATAAAGTAAAGTGACAAAGTCAAGGAGGATTATTTAAATAATAAACAGAAGTGACAAAATCAAGAAATGATAAAGTAAGGTGACATAATCAAGAAGGAATATTTAAATCATAAAGTATTGGAGAAATTTCTATCTATGGAAAGTGTTTAACCCTAAAATAAGGAAAATAGGTTAAGTGACCTAGAAATGCGTTAATATTATTTAAATGATAAATTAAAGTGAAAAAGTCAAGGTATATTATTCAAATAATAAAGAGAAGTGACAAAATCAAGAAATGATAAAGTAAGGTGACAAAATCAAGAAGGAATATTTAAATGATAAAGTATTGGAGAACTTCCTATTTATGGTAAGTGGTTAACCCTAAAATAAGGAAAATAGGTTAAGTCACCTAGAAATGGGTTAAGTCACCTAAAAATGGGTTAAGTGACCTAAAGGATCAAAGTATAAATAATATAGCAATGGTCTCTTGTAGATCATCAACTTTGTGGATCAATGGAGAGCTTCTTGTGAGAATATATTTTGGAGTATTGATGGAGAGCTTCTTGAGAATTTTTGGTGTGGAACACTCGAGAATATTGAACATCTATAGGTTAATGAGTTAACCAAAGGATTTATAAGACTAATTTCAGAAGGAAGGTGAATAAAAGAGGGCCGAAATTCAAGGGAGTATAAATTATTTTCATGATGCCTTCTAAGGTATGTTATTTACAGGTCATCTCACCATTTTCGCAATACATTTTTCTCTATAATGATTCAGACTGTGATATTGATATGCCATTGTGCAAAAATATCCAAGTATATGTTTTAAAAGAATTCAACTTCTGGGTCATTGTATTTTTGGAGACACACTCCATGGAAAATAGGGTTTGTGGCTAGTCTTGAAACTGGTCTAAAACATGTGTTTCGGGTACAAACATCATAACTTCTCCATGACAAATCCAAATTTAGTGATACCAATTGTGTTGGTTAGATTACATTCTTTAGTATTGTTTGTACAAATTTCAGATCAATTCAACAAATATTCTATGTGGGGCACGCTCTACAAGGTCTCTCTCTAGAATAATCGATAATTTAGCAAGGTATGCCATTTTTTCTATAACTCCTTTTATGAGAGGTTCCAAGTAGTGAAACCTGGAGAAAATGTATAAAACACACTAAATCAAATTTTGTATCAGTTTCAGATCTTTATTCATTACAGGTACAAAGTTATGATTATTTCAAGTTAGGGTTGTTGACTAATCCAAAGCTAGTCATGGTTGAGACAAGCAATTGATGAGTTGGCACATACATGAGGTGTATAGTTTATGATGTTGGTACATATTGATGAGTCATTGTTTATGAGTATTTGACACATGATTGGCATATACTTGGTACATGGTTGGATGCACTTTTTTATGGTAGAGGTTGATTACAGGTTGTTTAGCACAGGTTGGTGCATGGTTGATGCACTTGTTTGTGGTACAGATTGCTATCTGTTGAGGATTATTGAATCATCTCAGTTGGTTCTGAGGGTGTAATTTGAGTATTTCATTATATATCTAGTTCTCTTGTAGAGTTTAACTCTATTCAGTTGTTGCTGAAAAACCCCAAGGATTGTAGTCTGTAATAAAAAGAAAATTGTACATACATCTTGTGTTGTTTGTGTTCCTTGTGGTGATGACTTGTTGATGATATATTCCTGATATATGTTTCTGATATGTTTTGACATTTAACTGGTTATAAATGACAACAATGAGTAATGATTTAATGGTGATTGTTAACTAAAGAGTTTTGGGAAAAAGATCCCTACACTATTCACCCCCCCNCCCAATACCCAATATAGTTATGTACCCAATCTAGTTACGTACCACATCAAACACACAACATTTCTATCATCCTTCTTTTGTATCTTCTTCTTGATCATCCAACTCAATATATGTATCATCAACTGGTTCAGAAAAAATGTTGAAAGGATTGATGATATCATCATCATCATCAATGTAATTTTCGAGCATATATTCATCGATATCATCATCAATAAATGGCGCATTGTCTCCTACGCCTTGTTCATCTTCTCTGCCTTCTTCATATGTCGACCTATATTCTTCCTGCTCTAGCTCTACATCATCTTCTTCTTCAATATCATCTTCCTCACCTACAATAGACTTTATTGGCCTTCATCTTGGATCATATCTAAAAACAAATGACCAATCCTTCTTACCTAGAACCTTTGGGTAAAATACTTGTTCAGATTGACTTGGAAAAACATAGAGGTCATTTGTTTTTTCAAAAAATGTTGTTTTAATCATCAAAAATCCATTGGCATGTTGAATAACGGTTCTTTCCTCATAATTTTCATTCCTTCGTAACCTATACCATTTGACATCAAACAAAACTAATTTGAAATAATTAAAGTCACACTCAATTATATATTTAAAAAACCCATAGTATCTATTTTCCGATTCTCGAGGACATTTGTCACTCCTAGAGGAAACATTAGTGACTTGGAATACTGCAGTTATCCCACTATCAGATTTTTTTTTGGTTTCATCCAACTGTTTGATTGGAAATTTACGACCAGTGCACCACATAGCCTTGTGGTGTTTCAACTGCAATATTCCAGACATGTAAAAGATGCATTGTCAATTAATAATAAACAAAATTATATAACTTGGAAAGTATAATATATATGAAAACAACACACCTACAGTCACATTAATATAATATAAAATAACTAAATAAAATGGGTGAATTTGTTTTCCTTTCCATCTTTCAAACAATATGCTAAATTTATTTCCCTCTGCGTAACATCAGAATCTCCATTAGGATGAGATTCTCTAACCAATTCAGACAGTTCTTTCCATTATAACCTACCACCATAACATTATTTACATCTATTAATCCATACCTTCGTCCAGTCAAGATTGTTTTCAATGTATAAATGTAGTGCATCCCAATCTTGAGCAACTAACTGATCAAAAAATCACAATTCACCAATATTAAATATTAGTTATAACCATGGTAAATATTAATCAATGATGAAAGAATAAAAATTAAATGAGTATGATGAGATACAAAAAAAATTGATAAATTTATATTTATTAAGAATATTCACAATTTTCCCGCAGGGGTGTACACTGATTGGCAAGTGCCATGTAAATGGAAGGAAATGTGTAAAGGAGGTCTAAAGCTCAATTCTCACCCCGATTTACTTGTGCTCCATTCTTGTGGGCTATGTGGAGAACCTAGGGTTATAGTGGTAGCCAAAGGGTATCAACCTTGTGTCACGTGAGTACAAGAACCGAGAGTTTTTTATCCCCCCAGTATAAATAAAATAAATAAATAAATCCACAATTTAATTACCTCTCACTTTCTTCATTATACCTTTCCCCAATAGTTGCTCCCTTTTAAAAAAAATTATGGAGTTCACATCCCAAATGCAATCCACTACATGCATATCTTGTGCTACTAATTTAGGAAGATATTGACTAATATACACCATGGATTCATATTGTTAGAATATTATGGATGTGCTCATTTTACCATCTATAATAGAACTATTGTCACCCAACCATAGGCTGAAGCCACCCTCCGAGCACCTTAACCTTGATAGAGAATCATTCTGGAAGCAAACCCTAGGCTAGATATCCAGACAAAGGGTAGTGCACCTTTCTCCAAGGATAGTGCACCAAACAAGTGCTGATCAGATAGTCCAAACCATAGCCAAGAGATAGTCCAAGCCAAAACGTAATATTCTAGCTATAGCAGCTGCAAGGACAACTCTCCTCCAGACTTGCGCACAAATTGGATAACTACAGTGCACACAAGTGAGCCCTGCAGTTCTTAGAATGCCTACAAGAATGAAGACTGACTTCATGTATTTATACTAATTTTGGCTAACTGCATGGGCTGACTTCTCATTTTGGGTGCTTATTTACTTAATATATAATATTTCTTCTGGTCGAATTCTTTTCTTGGAGGCTAATAACCTAATACAAATTATCCTCTTGAGCCAACTTGTCTTCTAGGGTTATTAGCCAACTCATTAGGGTTTCTTCGTGCTTCCTGGAATATTCTATTCTCATTAGGTTTTACACGTGGAGGTAAATACCTCCCATAGCTACCATAATATCAACGGTCCATCCTAGATAGGGAGGTATTACAGGTAATGGTATTGAGCACAAACATACCATTCACCCAGTAGCATAAACATAGTTGTATAGACTATCTCATGACTAGATCATGAGCACCATCACCATCAGTGTCATCAACTGCATCATCTCTCGAAGCCATACTCCATCTGAGTAATTAGGCATGATGTTGGATAAGTCACTCACTCCACAGAGTGACACAAGATACATTCTTCTAATTTGAACATATGTCCTAGAATAATATATGTCCTGAACCATTTTTTCGTCTAGGAAAACGTTGTCTATTGATCATCCATCTAGCTGATAATCGTTTCCAACACTGTTGATAGTCTTCAAGGAAATCAAAATAATATCATGCAATAGAACACAACTGTGTCTATCCATAGTAGTACACAACTAAAATCTAGTGGTACACTACCACACCAAGTAGCACACAGGTATTTGATCAGTGACATATAGTCACAAATAGTGGAACACATCCACCATAGTAGTATACATGTACTGTCTAGAGACATACAGTCTTCATACCAATCATCTGATATCAACCTACACAGAAAAAATGTTATGATATAAATTGAATCATCTAGGCCATTCTTCCACTCACATCTTTGAGATCTGGAAGAGCATATGCCTTCATAAGTTCAAACATTAATGATGAGATATCTGGACTATTATTCTCAAGAAAGGAAGAATAAATATCCTGATTTCTGAGCCTGGACCATTCCCCACCCTAGGACATTCCTCCGACACTAAACAAAGTGTAACCTAGAGAGACTGATTCTACCCTAAGGAATGCCTATCATGATTACTGAACCTGGATCATTCACCTATCTGGGCCATTCCTCCGACACTAAACAAAGTGAAACCTGGAGAGAATGAATCTTCCCTAGGGAATGATTGTTCGGATCATTTCCTAAGGAAATGACTATCCTACACCAACCTCCAAAAAGTAACATTCTTTGAAACTTCTCACAACTGTGAGCTTCAAAAGAATGATTGTCTAATGAGGCGGACAAGTATTCTTGATTAACCATCAAGAGGAGAGACTGTCCTGGACCATTCCCCATGTTAACCACAATGGGAAATCACTATCTATGGTACATCAACAATCCATCGAACCATTTTCATTACAAAAATGACTGTTCAATATGGACCATTTTCCGAACTAGAAAGTGCAACTGATTCTTTGTGTGTCTCCTTCCTTTTCTTTAGCTCGGGACAATGATTCTTGTAGTGACCATATTTTCGACAGTTGAAGCATTGTATTTCTGACATATCCTTCTTTTGATTTGTCTTCCTTTCAAACTTTCTTTTGTTCCTAAAATTCTTGAATCTTGTTGTGAAGGCTTGATCATTGTACTTCTTTTGAGGTTTATCTTTTGCACTGATCCTTGATTCTTCTTGAGCACAACAAGTCCAAAGTTTTTCAAATGTAGGATAATTTTTCCTTGTATTCATGCTTGTGGCAAATGCATCCCATGTCCTAGGAAGACCATTGAGTACTATGTTTACCAATTCCTTCTCTGAAATGATATCCTCAATAGCTTGTAGTTGATATCTTAACTAAGAGATTCTCATAAAGTATGATGTTATGATGTCATCATCATTCATCTTCATGTCACAGAGACTCATTACTTGTCCAATGTTTCTGACTGAGAAGAGGTTTGTTAGGGCATCATACATCTTATTCGATGAGTCAAGATGGGAGATGTAGGATATCAAGTGATGTTTTATGGATTCCATTATGATACTCATGGCATTGATGTCATCATATTTGAACTTCTCCATAAATTCAACATTTTGAGGTTCCTTCTCTTTTCCTTCTTCAAACTCTAGTTCCGCGATCTTTCCTTTCACGATATCCAACACTTTATTCTTAGAAAGGATGGGGTCAATCCTTGTATTCCACGCTCTAAAGTTAGAAGCTCCATCTAACTTGTTTTCTGACTTCATAGAGTAAGTCATGGATGCTTTGATTTGGTCAACACTAGATTTGACCAAAAACTCAAATTTGATGTCTTGGATTGTTGAGAGTAACAGGAGATGTGCTAGGCTAGGGTGCACTGGTCTATCTGGTAGTTAGGTCAATCCATTCACTTAAGGTGCCTCAACGAGAGGATTAGGGTTTATGAAACTGCACCTGCTAGTAACCCTAGCGACAGTGCTTTGATGACTGCTCCTTCTAAAAACCCTAGCGACAGTTCTTCAATGAGCTCAATATCCTTATGGATATGATCCCTTCCAGTGGTTATACTGAATGAAGGAGGTGTGGGCCCATAACCTGTTATAATATGATGGATGTGATCATTTTACCATCGGCAATATCACTATTGTCACCCAACCATAGGCCGAAGCCACCCTCCAAGCACCTTAATCTTGATAGAGAATCAATCTGGAAGAAAACCCTAGGCTAGATATCCAAACAAAGGGTAGTGCACCTTTCTCCAAGGATAGTGCACCAAACAAGAGTTGATCAGATAGTCCAAACCATAACCAATATATAGTCCAAGCCAAAACGTAATCTTCTAGTTGCAACAGCTGCAATGAAAACTATTAAGGTCCTAACCTGCACATAGGTAGATCAATGTATTCAGATGTAATAAAGGTCAATATTAATAAGGCCTTTCAATAAAATAGAATAAGGAGGATGTAAGAAGACCTAATAGAAGCTTCCACTTCTAGAAGGATCTTCCTCTAGATGCTTCTCTCAATAGACATATTTAATATAAATAAGGGTCGAGGCTATGAGAACCCTAGCTTGGAGATTATTGTAACAGAGAGTTTCTCAACTGGAGGTTGCCCCCTCGAAGAGGCCTGTGAACATTGCTTTCTGAATCAAAGTGCTATTTTTATTGCTATTTCGTATATCATTTCTATGTATTGTGAATATTATGCTAGATATTTTACTGTTATTCTGCCATTTCTAGCATTTTTTTTCTGTTCTGCATATTTTATATATCTGGTATCTTGCAAGTGGTATCAGAGCACTTTCCTTGGCAGAAATTGTGGGTATTTTTTTTCCAGGGTAGAGACGTATTCCGACGTCTTTAAGCCACAGAGATCTGTTGTTACGCACATAAACCCATGGTTGAGGGATTCATACACGCAGGAAATACAAGTGGTTCTTAAGCACACATCTGTTGGCCACCCTTGTAACCCCTGTTAGTACCCCTTCGAGTGGTAGTGTATCAGACAACACCTGTGTATGGATCAGCATATATTTCCTAAATCCCTCTTTAGATAAACCTATCGGCCACCGGACTGCTATAGTGTCACCAAGAACATCACTCGGGAAGATACTCTCTAGTACCTGGGTAGTCGGGTAGTATGGATAAGGGTACGGTCTATCCTCCTTAGTTAGTTCCCTGAGATATTGGGCCAAGTACTACTGTCTAACCCCACATGTATATCAAAGAGCTATAGCAAAGGGAAAACCCTTGTCTGTAGAACCCTTGAATACCTAACCCTGGGGGAACATAAACATAAACATACACAAATTAAACCGGTGAGATTTATTGCCACGCATCTATGTTCGGGTTGCTAAGTAAATACTCTCTGATTCAGAATTTGGGGGATTTCAGCACTACAACATTCTTCAGACCAAAGTATAACCCCGCAACTATAAAAAAAAAAAAAAAAGTCTGGAAATTGTTTTACCATTATTTGAGACCAATTCCATTAGATTCATCTCTTCTCCCTTATCACATTCATCCATATCATTTTTCTACAAACCTTTCTGACCCCACCCGCTCTGTTTTCAGTTCACCCATCCACATGGCCCATACCCGTAGCCAAGAACTAGAGTCTCGCTTCAACACCTTGCAATCTGGTTTCCTCGAGACCCAACAAGAAGTGAAACAACTCAGTGCTACTATTGCCTCTCGTGATGCATCCATAAATGCATCCGTAAATGTGGCAGTGCAATCCACAATGGTAGAAGTCAAACATGAACTCACCACCCACCTTGAATCTGTCTTTGCATCACTCTACACCAAACTCAATATCCCTACCGATGACTCTTTTCCTGATGCACATAAAAAGACTAAAGGTGAAACTTCTTCCCATTCCTTTCAACCCCATCACTTTCAATGGGACATGTGCCTTCTGCGGGTGGATGTAACCAAATTTGATGGCTCGGACCCCACTGGTTGGGTCACCCAAATGGAACATTATTTCTCTCTCTACAACATTATAGATGACTTGGCCAAACTCCAATATGGTGTTCTCCATCTAGATCAAGAACTTTGGCAATGGTGGCAATGGAGAAAATCTTCCCGTCAAGGGTATATTGCTTGGACCCAATTTGTGGTTGAGCTTTATGAACGCTTTGACATTGACACCAACCATTTGGGCCGTTTGAAAAAATTGAAGCAATCAGGCACAGTAGAAGACTTCATAGCTGCATTTGAGCGTCTGGATTTTCGAACATAGGGCATGACTGATGCTTTCTTTTGAGAGTGTTTTATCAGTGGCCTCAACGAGGAGATTTGGGCCCATGTCCTCATGGCTCGACCTATGACTTGGGTGGAGGCTACCAAAAAAGCTAAAGAAGCACAACAAATTGTTTCCTCTCAAAACTGTAAGCCTTCCTTTATCCCTCGCCCTAAACCAGTAAACCCCACTACTCCCTTCGCCCCATTAAAAATCCAAAAATTGACGAGGGCTGAAATGGTTGAATGCCAACTCAAAGGCCTCTGTTATAATTGTGATGACAAATATTTCCCAGGCCACAAATGTAAGGAAAAAAATCTTTTTATGGCCATCTCTGAGGATATTCCGGAAGAAGATGTTGACACTCCCCTTGTGCCCGAGTCACCAGAAATCACTGACATAAACCCTCCCTGTGACCCTCCCGAAGTGGAACCGATCATTTCCCTCAATGCTCTCACCGATGTTTCTGCCCCCCAAACCCTCAATTTAATCGGTTACATCAAGCATCGAAAGTTCATCATTCTGGTTGATAGTGGCAGCACCCACAATTTTATTCATCACCACATTGCCAAAGAAACCCATTGCTACATCGATGCCGTCAACAATTTCCAAATCATGATTGCCAATGGTGGTTCTATGAAATGTGGCGGGCACTGTGAAAATGTGCATCTCCAAATCGCTGACTACCACCTGAAATCCCATATGTTTGCTATTGACATGGGAGGTTGCAACATTGTGTTGGGTGCAGACTGGCTAAGGACTTTGGGTCCCATTCTCATGGATTTTCAGAACTTAGCCATGCAATTCAACCAAGGAGGCCACCAATATAAATTTCAAGGCATCATTGTTGGTTCACCTGAGTTCATCAGTTCTCATCGCATGGAAAAACTGCTCAAAAAAGGTCATTCTGGTGTCATTACCCAACTCCACGCCATACAAGCCACAGAGACCCCTTCTAGTTTCCCAAGACCTCCAATCCCTCCTTTCTAAACATCAAACGGTATTTTCCACTCCCCAAGGACTCCCTCCTTCCCACGGTGTCCATGATCATTCAATTCCCCTTGTCCCAGGAAGCCTTCCACCCAATATACGTCCATATCACCACCCCTTTGCACAAAAAAATGAAATTGAAAAAATGGTCCAAGAACTCCTTATTGTCGACATCATTCGTCCTAGTATGAGCCCTTACTCCTCTCCAGTCGTCATGATACTAAAGAAAGAAGTTTCTTGGTGAATGTGTCCTGACTTCCGTGCTCTCAACAAACTAACCATCAAAGACAAATTTCCCATTCCTGTCATTGATGACCTCCTGGATGAATTGAGTGGTGCCCAATTCTTTACCAAACTTGATCTTCGCTCGGGCTATCACTAGGTACGTATGAAAGAGGCCGACATTCCCAAGACTTCCTTTCACACTCATGAGGGACACTATGAGTTTTTGGTCATTCCTTTTGGTTTGTGTAATGCCCCCTCCACCTTCCAGAGCCTCATGAACCATGTCTTCCTCCCTTTTCTCCGTCATTTTGTCTTAGTTTTCTTTGATGATATCCTCATCTATAGAAAAACCTGGACAAACCATCTTACATAGGTGGATCAAGTTCTCTGCCTACTCTCTCAGCACCAACTTTTCCTGAAACAGTCCAAATGTGCTTTTGGTGCCTCAAAAGTAAAATACTTGGGTCATTTGGTGGGAAAGGATGGCGTCAGGGTGGACCCGAAAAATATTGAAGCTATGCAAGACTGGCCACACCCAAAGACTCTCAAAATCTTGCGTGTATTTTTAGGCCTCACAGGGTATTATCGTAAGTTCATTAAGAACTACGGAAAGATTGCAGCACCTCTCACAACTCTCCTCAAAAAGAACTCTTTCACTTGGACTCCAGCAGTTGCTCAAGATTTTCAAACCTTGAAGACGACCATGTGCACCACTCTGGTTCTGGCCCTTCCCGACTTCACAAAGACATTTGTGTTGGAATGTGACACCTCAAGGAAAGGAATCAACGCTATCCTTATGCAATAGGGTCGACCCTTGGCCTTCACTAGCAAGCAACTATCTGAAAAGAATATGGGCAAACCCATTTATGCAAAAGAAATGTTGGCAATTTTGCATGCCATTGAGTTGTGGCGTCTGTATCTCTTGGGGCAATGCTTCCAAATTAAGACAGACCACCAAAGCCTCAAGTACTTTCTGGAACAACGCATTTCCTCCCAGGAACAACAAAATGGGTGGCTAAGCTCTTTGGATATGATTATGAGATCATTTACAAGAAGGGAAAAGACAATGTCGTGGCGGATGCACTGTCCCGGAAATATGAAGACGAAGGATCCCTTTTTTCTCTTTCCTTCATTGTACCCGATTGGCTCCAAGCTGTGTGCCAGGAATGGTTTCACGATCCCAAAAGTTCGCATATGATCCAACAACTGCAGAACAAGACTCCGACTCCCCTCGGATATTCCTGGATCCAGGATGAGCTTCAATAAAAAGGCTTATTGTATTTAAGTAAACAATCCAAGCTCAAATCCATGGTGCTTTCTAAGCTTCATGCTACACCCACAGCGGGACACTCAGGGTTCACCAAAACATATGACCGAGTCAAACGTTCTTTTTTCTGGGATGGTATGAAACAGGACATCCGTAAGTTTGTCACTGAATGTGAGGTGTGTCAATGCAACAAGGGAGAAACAGTCAAATCTCCAGGCACCCTCCAGCCGCTTCCGATTCCCCTTGCTATTTGGAAGGATATCTCTATGGACCTTATTACAGGCTTACCCAAATCGGGGAATAAATCAGTCATAATGGTGGTGGTGGATTGCCTTTCCAAGTATGCTCATTTTTGCGATCTTCCACACACATTTACTGCATCCACGGTGGCTCATATTTTCATGGTCCAGGTCTTCAAGCTTCATGGCATGCCGCACTCTATTGTTTCCAATCAAGACCCAGCTTTCACAAGTAATTTTTGGCAAGAGTTGTTTAAGCTACAAGGCACACATTTGCATCTCATCTCATCTTATCATCCCCAAACGGATGGGCAAACGGAAGTTGTCAACAAGTGTTTGGAAACATATCTAAGGTGCTTTGCCCATGAAAAACAACACCAGTGGGCTCAATGGTTACCCCTCACCGAATGGTGGTACAACACTGCATACCATTAAGCCACTTGCATGACTCCTTTTGAAGCAGTATATGGACATAAGACACCTTCAATTCTCTCATACTTACCGGGTACCTCGAAGGTCCAGGCGGTTGAACAAACACTTACAGTCCGAGAGGATATCCTTCATACCCTTAAAGAGAACTTGGTCATGGCACATAATAGAATGAAGAAGCAAGAAGATCAAGGTCACTCTGAATGTCAATTTTCAGATGGGGATCAAGTGTTTCTGAGACTGCAACCATATAAGCAAACTTCCCTCAAGGCCGAGCACTGTCAGAAGATAGCACCCAAATTTTATGTCCCTTACACATTTCTCAAAAATGTGGGACAAGTTGAATATCAGTTAGCTCTGCCCAGTCAGTCGAAGCTACATCATGTTTTTCATGTTTCATGCTTGAAGAAGGTGATTGGAACCAGGTGCCAAATTCAAACCAACCTTCCAGATTTAGTTGAAGAAGGATCCATTTGGCTACAGCCAGAAGCAGTTTTGGACCAGTGTGAGCCTTGCCTATGTCAGAGAACCATCAAGGAAGTGCTAGTACATTGGAAAGATATGACTCCAGCAGATGCCACTTGGGAACCAGCTACCATTCTGCAGCAGTTTCACTATCTTAATCCTTGAGGACAAGGTTGTTTTTAAGGGGGCGGACATGTTAAGGTCCTAACCTGCACATAGGTAGATCAATGTATTCGGATGTAATAAAGGTCAATATTAATAAGGCCTTTCAATAAAATAGAATAAGGTGGATGTAAGAAGACCTAATAGAAGCTTCCGCTTCTAGAAGGATCTTCCTCTAGATGCTTCTCTTAATAGACATATTTAGTATAAATAAGGGTCGAGGGTATGAGAAACCTAGCTTGGAGATTATTGTAATAGAGCACTTATCGACTGGAGGTTATGCCCTCGAAGAGGCCTATGAACATTTCTTTCTGAATCAAAGTTCTATTTTTATTGCTATTTCGTATATCATTTCTGTGTATTGTGAAGATTATGCTAGATATTTTACTGTTATTCTGCCATTTCTAGCATTTTTTTTATGTTCTGCATATTTAATATATCTGGTATCTTACAAAAACTCTCCTCCAGACTTGCACAGAAACTGGCTAAATGCAGTGCGCACAAGTGAACCTTGCAGTTTTGAGAATGCCTGCCAGAATGAAGACTGGCCTCCTATATTTATACTAATTCTGGCTAACTATTTGGGCTGACTTCTCATTCTGGGTGCCTATTTACTTAGTACATAATATTTCTTCTGGCCGACTTCTTCTCTTAGAGGCTAATAACCTAATACATATTATCCTCTTGAGCCGACTTGTCTTCGAGGGTTATTAGCCTACTCATTAGGGTTTCTTCTTGCATCCTAGAATGTTCTATTCTCATTAGGTTTTACACATGGAGGTAAATACCTCCCGCAACTACCATAATATCAACAATCCCTCCTAGCTAGGGAGGTATTACAGGTAATGGTATTGAGCACAAACATACCATTCATCCGATAGCATCAACATAGTTGTATAGACTATCTCATGACTAGATCATGAGCACCATCACCATCAGTGTCATAAACTACATCATATATTGAAACCATACTCCATCTGAGTAATTAGACATGATGTTGGATAAGTCATTCACTCCACAGAGTGACAGAAGAGCCATTCTTCTAATCCGAATATATGTCCTAGAAGAATAAATGTCCTGAACCATTTTTCGTCTGGGAAATATCTGTCCATTGATCATCCATCCAACTAATAATCATTTCCAACAGTTCTGTTAGTCTTCAAGGCAATCAGAACAATATCATTCAATAGAACACAACTGTGTCTATCCATAGTAGTACACAACTACAATTCAGTGGTACACTACCACACCAAGTAGCACACATGTACTTGATCAGTGACGTATAGTCACAAATAGTGGAACACATCCACCATAGTAGTATACATCTACTATCTAGAGACATACAGTATTCATAACAATCATTTGATATCAACCTGCACAGAAAAATTGTTATGATATAAAATGAATCATCTGGGCCATTCTTCCACTCACATCTGTGAGATCTAGAAGAGCATCTGCCTTCAGGAGGTGAGCTATCTGGACTATTCTTCTCAAGAAATGAAGAATAACTATCCTGATTTATGATCCTAGAACATTCCCCATCCCGGGCCATTCCTCCGACACTAAACAAAGTGTAACCTGGAGAGACCAAGTCTACCCTAAAGAATGCTTGTCCTAATTACTGAACCTGGACCATTCCTCCAACACTAAACAAAGTGCAACCTGGAGAGAATGAATCTGCCCTAGGGAATGACTCTCTGGACCATTTCCTAATGAAATGATTGTCCTGTACCAACCTCCAAAATGAACCATTCTTCAAAACTTCTCACAACTATGAGCTTCGAAAGAATGATTGTCCGGCGAGGCAGACCAGTATTCTTGATTAACCATCAAGAAGAGAAACTATCCTAGACCATTCCCCATGTTAACCACAATGGGAAATCATTGTTTATGGTACATCAACAATCCATCGAACCATTTTCATTACAAAAATGATTGTTCGATCTGGACCATTTTTCGAACTGGAAAGTGCCTGTCCATAAGAAATCTAGAACAACTTTCCAAACTAGAAAGGAACCTCTCATCCTAGACCATTTTTCGAACTGAAAAATGACTGTCCATAAATCAATAACACATCAGTGCTTCCTCCCAACTTGGGAGTCATCTCTTCCTTTTTCAATAGGGAATTCGACTTCAAGATCTCCATATTGAGTACACAAACTCTTTCTTCTTTAACAAAGGCTTTACCAAAATGTCTGTTTATCTGCTCATTTGTGGATATATATATATATTGGAGAACCACTTCTCTTTTCTCTAATGCTTGATTTCAAAGTGCTTTGGTATTTATGGAACACTGGTTTTCTCTTAAGGCTTCATATAGCTCTGATCAATATAGTGTGTCATTACTAGACTCATGTTTTGTTCCTGCTAGCTCACAACATCATGGCAAGGGTCAAACTGGAACATATCCAAGTGGTACTTCTTCGGCCATCACCTGAGCTTCTGAGTAACCATTCTGATACAATATCTTTGTTATAGAAAATCTTCATCATGCTTATGCTGTGAAATGGAGGTTCTCCACCAAGTTGTCTTCTTCCATCTGCATACAAAGGTCTCTTTCTGGTATACCTCAAATCCTTGAGGTTGCTCTTCATACGCTCTTTTTTCAATTACTTTGGAGAATAGTCTTTTCATTGATTTGATGTAGAACTCCAACCCATGGATATTGCGGATGATATAATGAATCATGTAGAGGTATGTCTGGTTTACTAGACATGTAATCATCATAGTCTTCTCCCTTCATATAGGAGAACCTCTAGTTATGGATCTTCCAATGCTTGCATTCATATACATTGTTCTTCATCACAACTTTCAATTCCTTTTCTTCATTGCTTTTAGTGAGTTCATATCAGGCTGGTAATCTTTTGATTCTTGAGACAATGATTGGTTGTTTTGGCTTCTCTTTTTTTCATGGAATCTTCATGTTCTTCCTCATGTTTTCCTTTATCTCTTGGTTCCATGGAATTTCTTATAGATTCTATGCCCTAAAGATTCCACTTCTTTCTTTCATCATAGGATCACGGATGCCAATGGACAACCAGGGCTACTTTAAGGCTTCTCTTCGAAGAAGACTTCTTCTAAGGTCGAACTGAACACGTACTTCTTTTCATGGCTACTACCATGGATATATACTTCATCATCTTCAATGGATCATAGGATTAGCTCCATCCTAATCCTTTCTTCATGTATTAATGCATGCTCTTCTTTATATAATCGACTCCCTCCATCTAACAGATTCCATGCTTCCATCTGCATCCTTATTGCCTTCTGCAAGGTGTCATAAGTCTTTGTCCAATTTCTTCTTGATTGTTGATTTCGACTTATATTGCATCTTGTTACTTATGTAATAACTTCCTGTTGGCATAGGGGTAGACCCTAGGTTCACTCCAAGAGCACACCAACAAGCCCTATCTACTAGCCCTTTTAGTAGCACTTGCAAAGCAGAGGTAGTCTCACCTGAAGAAGCTAAGAGGGGGGTTGCAGGATAGGGATGTCTACAACCAGGGGAATATCAAGTGGATCTATCACATCAACAATACAAAATTCATATATCACTTATCATCTAGTTCTATCATGCACAACTATAGATCTGATCTAACATAAGACTACAACTAACAATATAACAATGACATAGATCCAAGCCACAATCACACATATGACACAAAATATACGTGGTTCACCCTCTCTCTAGGGATATGTCCACAGAAATGTGCTTATGATTTATTAAGGCAAAGCATACAGTTCTTATTTGAGCTCTTGGCTAGAAAATCTTCTTTCTTCTCTCTCTTCCACTCCCCTTCCTGCACACCTAGCTGTAGGTCTTGACCTTCACACAGAGCTGAAGATATCACAATACAATCCTCTCTCTCCACAACAAAGATAACAACAATACCAAACCAATACTCAATGACCAACCCCACCCAGGTCCTCTTGACCTTTATTTATAGATTAAAATCCCTCACCAATAGCCTTAGGTCGAAACCTAGGTGCCAAAACCCTAGATACCAAAACCCTAGGTGTCTAAAACCCTAGGTCAACTTGACCCACATTTTCCAAGATTCGCTAGCATGTCTTTCCTTCTTCATTGTGCAGTGCTCCAAAGAATCCAATGATGGATTTCTTTGCTTGTTGTGTTCTCCATGATCCTTCTTCCTTGTTGATCTGTCATCCCTGATATCCTCATCCAACGACTTTCTTTTCCACACTTCGCTCCATCTTTATTTCTCTTTTTCTCACTTCGACTCAGTGACAGTTACTGTGTCTCTCGCCAAGATCGTTTTTTACCTTTCCTTCCTTGTTCTTCACTTCCTTCCATAACCAAGGGACAAAAATCCCCCAACACTCACCTATGAATCATCTCGAGGCACTTCAGATCTGATCCTCTTTTTTTACTTCGACTTTGGACTGTGTAATGCATCCCTTTCTTTCTTCTTTATGCCTCCTTTCCATCCTTGTCGAGACTATATTTTTTGTGTCTGGTACCTAGTTTCAACTGCACCTAGTACCTCGACCCTTTTCTTCATGCTTTTACTGAGAGATGTGAGGTAGCTGGTTATCATAGTACAACTTCAGCTAACTCCCATTCACCAATCCTTCCTTCCAATCTCCCTTTAATGTCTTCAGCTGCACAACTCCTCCTTCTCTAACATAGGCAATCTCATATGGTCCGAGCCAATGCATTCTAAACTTCCCAGGGTGTTTGATAAACTTACTTTCATACATCAGTACTAAATCACCTTTCTTGAAAGTCTTCTTCTTGATGTGTCTATCATGATAGGCCTTTTCTCATTCCTTCTGAACTTGCTGATGGAATCCTGCAATGAATCTCTCTTCTTCCAGTTCAACCAACTGTGCAAGCCTCTCACGAACAACGCCAGTATCGTCCATGTCTGTAAATGAAGCAATTATTAGGCTTGGTACTAAGTATTCCATCAAGACAACATCTTCAAGACCATAAACCAACTTGATGGGGGTCTGCATTGTTAATTTCTTGCAAGTGGTTCTATAAGCCCAGAGTCTCCAAGATCTTGTTGAATGCTTCAATCGTTCCATTTCCTTATGGATGGTAAGGTGTACTCTTATGACGGTGGACTACAAATTCTTCAGTCAAGTCTTCAACAGTCTTATTGATGAAGTGTGTACATTGATCACTCATAAGGACCTTAGGGCATCCAAACCTGGTTATTATGTCATCAAATATAAAACACACAGTTGTAGTTGCACTACAATCCTTGACTACTCTGGCTTCGACCCATCAGGTTAAGTATTTCATCGCAGTAATAATTTACCTTTCTCATGTGTGATTTCCTGGTGGGTTTATAGGTCCCATGAAGTCAATGGCCCACTTTTCAAATGCTTGTAGGTTCATTTGTGGTGATAATGGCATCTCATCTCTTCGGGATGGTTTTCTAATTCTGTGGCATACATCACATGCTCTGGAATACTCTTTAGCATCTTTGTGTAACGTAGGCCACCAAAGGCCAGCTTGCAAAACCTTCTACGCAGTTTCTTTCCCTACATAATTTCCTCTTGTGATGCCTTCATGAGCTTCTACGAGGATCAGTGGTCACTCTGTCTCCATAACACACCTCCTTAATATTTCATCCGGTCCCATTTTGTACAGTTGTCCAGCGATAAGTGAAAAGTATGCAACATGCACCACTAGTTGTTTCTGCTGAGGAATTTTATACTCACTTGGAGCCATTCCTGTTGACAGGAAATGGACAATTTCTGCGAAGTGGTCATCAATCTTTCTAATGGTGAGCAGTTGTGCATCCGGTAATGTATCCTCTAAACTGGTAGGTTCTTCACCATGTTCCAACCTTGATAAGTGGTCTGGGACCTTGTTCATTCTGCATGGCTTAACTATGATCTCAAAATCATATTCTTGAAATAGAAGAACCCATATGCATATTCTCCCCCCCAACACTGGCTTGTTGACTAGGTACTTCAGTGCATAGTGATCAATAAGCATTTTAAAGTGTCCTCCCAACAAGTAGTGGCAGAATTTTTGCAGTGCATACACCATGGCTAGTCCATCTCTCTCTGTAGTGGTGTAATTAACTTCGGTTGTGGATAGCTTCCTACTGGCAAATAATAATGGATGATCAATGTCCCCTTCTCTAGGTTGTGCCAGTACTACTCCTAATGTAATAGAAGATGCATCGACATGCACATGGAATTCTTTGCTCCAATCTAGAAAAAACAAAATGGGTGATGTAACCATCTTCTATTTCAGTGTGTTGAAGCTGTTGACATTCATCTGTCCACTCATAATGGAAGTCCTTATTTAGTAGCTTCTCCATTGGTGCTATAATTTGGTCATATCCTTTGATAAATTTCCTGTAATATCTAGTATGGCCCAGTGCAGTGCATGGTTGTTTGACTGAAGTAGGAGGTGGAAAATCAACTATAATTGCAATTTTAGATGGGTCAACCAGCAATCCATGCTTGCATACAATATGACCTAATTGCACTCCAAATGGTGAGAAGAAGATCCATTTATTCATATTCAAAGTAGTTTGATGCTGCCTGCATTTTTCCAACATTAGCCTTAGATTTTTCAACAAACTAAAAATAGTTCAGTCATCAAAGTATGCTTCTAAAAATTTATGTAAAAATTCTTTGAACGCTTCGACCACCACCCTGGAAAATATGGTTGGGGAATTCTTCAATCCAAATGGAATTATTGTATATTGGTAGGACCCCCACTCTATGGAAAACGTAGTCTTATGACGGTCCTCCTTGGCAATGCGGATCTGATAGTATCTTGAAAAGCCGTTTGTAAAAGAATATACTTCCTGGCCTCCCACATTATCCAACACTTCATCTGTGAATGGTGTAGGGAAAGGATCATGCACAAAGGCATCATTCAACTTTATAAGGTCCACACAGATCTTGATTTCTCTTGTCTTATTGTCTTGTACCACCATAGGGCTGATCCACTTCAACTCTTTGACAGGTTCAATAATCCTTGCTTCTAGCATTTTGTTGAGCTCGATCTTCACTTTTTCCTTGTATTTCGGGTTCAGTCTGTAAGGTCTTTTCTTGACTAGCTTGCCATCTGGTTTCAAAGGTATTCTCATCTCACCCATATGCCCTTTGATTCCCTTCATATCAGTGAACTTGGTTGAGAACAAGTCCTGATATTTGTGCAATAACTCTATAATCTTGTCAATGGTAGCAACATCCTAAATATCTCCGACATTGGCAAGCTTCGGTGTCTCCTCTATCCCAATATTTACTTTCTTTATTTTGATCGGTTGTCCTATGAATGGAATCTCAACTCCTGGTCCTTCCACATTTCTAGGGCCTTCTGTCTCAACGATGTTTACCTTCCTTGGATCATCATCTTCATCAGCATTAATGTTGTAACATCCTTGCAATATCTGGAATCGTGTTGTCCATTCATCCTCTTCTTTCTCGAAAGGGAGGCTAGATGCCTCCTTAAATACTTTCTGTCTCACAATATGTAATGCTTGGTCTACTGAAGGAAATTCACTTTCAAACAAAAAGGTGGTTACAAAATTCTGGATCATACCTTCCCAATCTAAAGTGATAAGGCCCAGCTCCACTTGAAGGTACCAGTTGATAGGGATTGTGTCCAGTGTTTTAATGAATCTATGCACCCATTTTTCTTGAGGAATGTCACTCTAGGCCTCTTTGCAGCTTCACAGATGGTCCTTTGGGCAACTTTGACCTGTGTACCTCACTTCATAGCTTCCTACTTGTGTTGAGAACTGTGTTATCATCAAAGTTCGACATTTTGTCCAGTCTATGATGTTTCCTTTATGCGTCCCCCACCATATTTCTGGTGTGGCTTTCATGGCCTCATCCATTTCCAGCAGCCTCTATTGTGTTGGTACACTTGTCTCAAACTCTGATAAGAATTTTTCTAAAGAGTTCAGCCCATCAAATGTGGGTAAGTTACTCATTGTTGTGTTGATCTAGTAAATCTCTCTGGTTCGTCTAGAACGTCTTCTGGTAGAGACTTCATAAATATGGTTCTTCCAGTTCTCCAGTGCTTCTTTTGAGTCTGATGAACATGTGTTATCTCTTCACCAGCTCAGATTACCATCGGCTGTGGGATTGATATAATCATGTTGTATGGTTGTTACTTTGTAGATGTTTTCTAGTTCGTATGCGTGGTCTTATTATCTGATAGGATCTGTGTATCGAGGACCCTCATATGGATCTAAAGGTGTAATGACCCTAAGGCTATTTATATCAAATGTCATATGCCTCTTTTTTAGATCAACAACAGTAGAATTTTTGAAGGCCCAATCAATTCCTAATAATGCAGGATAAAGGTAGTTGTCATCAACAATTTCAATTACTTCAAAATCTACAAAGGTTCTAACTCCATCGATGTCCATAGGGACATGCTCCAATCATCCAAATGGGCTGACAGATTGTTGATTAGCCATTCTAAGCCTGATAGAGGAATAAATCAACTTTGGTTTTCCCATCAGTGCCCAGGTTTTCTTAGTCGTGACATTGACCTCTGACCCTAAGTCGAGGACCACATAGTCTATATAATATTATCCTATTTGAGCATTCAGGTGTAATTTTTTATTTGTCCTTCTCCTTTTCCCAATTTGGTGCACTGCCCTATTCAGCAAGGAGTCTATCTTTCCTAGCTCATACTATTTTATTAAATCTTGTAATTCTTGTACAATGCTTTTATCTTGAATCATCGTAACACAAGTGCATAAAACTTCCATGAGTTTTCTCACCTCTTTTCCTTCTGTTGGTGACACAGATGGATCAAATGCCTGAGGCATGCCATATTCTTTGATGAAGACCCTTGATCTCCTTTGAACTCTTTTCTTGCCTCCTCAAATATCACTCTTTCTTTATTAGCATCGAACGTTGGGGTCTTCTCTGTAGCTTTCCTGACTCTGTGGTCGTTTGTAGTCTTTCCTTGGGATACTCTATCTTCTCCTATAGCAGTGCCTCCTCGAGTGATAACAATGAATCTAGCGTATTCTCCACGAGGTTAATCATATATTAGTTTCACTTGCGGGTTTTTCTTAAGTCCTCGTCTTTCCTGAATCTTAGCTAGCAGCAAGGGGCAGTCCTCGATGGCATACGCAAAGGAATTGCAATAAATGCAGGTTGTGCAAGGGTTCTGGCAGTCCCTCGCTAAATTTCTTGGCTATGCGCAATTGTAATAGATTATTTGTCCTTGGCCTTGAACCATACCTCCTCCTCGTCCTCATCCTCTGTATCCACCGTGAGGATTGAAACTTCCTCTTCTTGGAGAATTATACTATGTATTGTTTCCTTCTTGATTTACTTCGCCTTGGATCTTGTATATGTCTCTTGATCTTTCGTGCATCAGGTCAAAATCCCTATAATATATATCATCTTGCCCTACTGACTTACATAATGTGCAGTACAAGTTTGTGGGTGTCTGAACATACTTCTGCATATAATAACACTCACCAGGGCAATGTCGGTTTCTGCATACTTTGCACCAGGGAAGGTTAACTTGCATCAAGGGGCTCATTGCTCCTGAGGCCAAATATTCACGAAACAGGGAACAGTGTTGTTTATCATGACCTTTGGATCTGCATATTATGCACCATATATCTTCTCTTTTGTCCTTCCCCTTGTCCTTCTTCATATCCTCAACCTGTAGAGACAAACTAGTCAGCTGGCTCAAGATCTGGCTCATGCCTTAGCTAGAATATCCCATAGGTGTTGATTCAAGCTTCATGGAGATCTCCAAATATTCTGCCTGAGATGAAATCTTTTGTTGCATTAGGGGAACTCTGATGTGTGGTAAAATAACATCGATGAACCATTCTTTGTTCTTCTCATCTGGGATCTTAAAAGTCAGTCAGCCTATAAGGGTCTTGAATCTCTGATCTAACTCCCAAACAGGCTCGGCTACCTTCTGTTTGATCTCCTTTAGCTCAGTAATACACTGTGACTCTGACTTAGGTTTTTTAAAATCTGCAACTAGCATGTTCTTGATCTCATTTAGTGTTTTAGGCTGTGCAATTCCTTGGACAAGATTCATGTACCATCTCAACGCGCGATCCCTCAACGTAGTGCTAAACTAGCTTCTTTTAACATCTTCATCAGTAATATTTTTAATGCTCCATACGACCTCGCACAGGAACCCGTGTTGATCAGGATCTTAAGATCCATCTCCTTTGAATATAGGGAGCCTCATCTCGTATTCTATAGAGCTACCTAGGTTTCCTATTTGAGTAGATGTTGAACTACTAGTAATAGTAGTCTACAGAATTTGGTTATTCAAAATATTCAGATTACTTAGCGTTTCTGAAATAACAGAAGGATTGATATTACTTACTTCAGTGGTCTGCGTAGTTCCTAATGTTTCTGGCTCTTTCTGGAAAAGTTCTTTAGCTTCCTCTTCCTCTTCTCTGGTGGGTTCTGAATGTTCTTTGTCTGTCAGATCTGCATCTCCTCCATTGTAGAAACCTTCGCCTCCGTAGTTTTTCTTGAACAGGTTCTCAAGGTGAACCCCTCAAAATATTGTCCCACTGCGCATATGTCCAGCCTCGGTGTCACTTTCACTTTCTAAATTCTTGAACATTAGCCTTTTTAGATCCAACCAATCTACTGTATATTCAAGACATTCTTTTCATGCAACATCATCTTGATTCTTATCTTCAGAAATT
Source organism: Picea engelmannii (assembly GCA_009831015.1). Taxonomy (NCBI): domain Eukaryota; kingdom Viridiplantae; phylum Streptophyta; class Pinopsida; order Pinales; family Pinaceae; genus Picea; species Picea engelmannii. Next base: position 394,241 of record ML781639.1, on the reverse strand, counting down.
GAAAAAAATTCGTCTGGGTCCTTTGAAGAAGTATCTCTTGGCCTGGCTATATGATTTTGTTCTGTCAATAGAAAATTCAGTGATATACCCTTCAATGGTACTATCGAACCAATGATATACAACCCTTGATAAAGCGTTGTCAACTCTCTTAACCTTCTTAATCAACTATGACATCCAGACCAAAGGAGGTCTAGATTTGATCTTGAACTGGGTATCGTCTAACCTAGCTAACCACTCATATAGATCTTGATGAATTCCTCCAAATAATATCTCATGAATATCGGTGAAGATGTGTCTCTGAGGCCAACCTTCAGTACTTAGCTTAGGGTTCTTGTTTTGGGCTTCAGCAAAGTCCCTCTTTTGATCCTCTATCCACTTATGAATCTCTGTCTTCAATGGGAACCACCTTGACATTTCCTTACACAGATTCCTATCCCAGCAATGGAACCATTTGTTGGCACAGGGGTAGACTCGAGGTTCACTCCAAGAGCGCACCAACAAGCCCTAGCTACTAGCCCTTTCAGCAGCACCTGCGAAGTAGATGCAGTCTCACATGAAGCGACTAAGAGGGGGGTTGCAGGAAAAGGATGTCTACAACCAGACAAATAACAAGTGGATCTATCACAACAACAATACAACATTCATATATCACTTATCAGCTAGGTCTATCCTATACAACTATAGATATGATCTAACATAAGACTACAACTAACAATATAACAATGACAGAGATCCAAGCATCAATCACACATACGACACAAAATATACGTGGTTCACCCTCTCTCTAGGGATATATCCATAGAACTGTGCCTATGATTTATTAAGGCAAAGAATATAGTTCTTATCTGTGCTCTTAACTAGAAGATATTATTTCTTCTCTCTCTTCCTCTCCCCTTCCTGCGCACCCAGCTGCAGGTCTATACCTTCGCACACAGCTGAAGATCTCACAATACAATCCTCTCTCTCCACAACAGAGCTATAACAACAATACCAAACCAATACTCAATGACCAACCCCACCCTGGTCCTCTTGACCTTTATTTATACATTATAATACCTCACCGACAACCTTAGGTCGAAACCTAGGTGCCAAAACCCTAGGTGTCTAAAACCCTAGGTCAACTTGACCCACTTTTTCCAGGCTTCGCCAGCCTGTATTTCCTTCTTCATCGCATGGTGCTCCAAAGCATCCAATGATGGCTTTCTCTGCTTGCTAAGTTTTCCATGATCCTTATTCCTTATTGATCTGACATCCTTGATCTCCTCATCCAATGACTTTTCCACACTTTATCCATCTTTCCTTCTCTTTTTCTCACTTCGACTCAGTGATAGTTACTGTGTCTCCCGCGAAGCTCACTTTTTACCTTTCCTTCCTTGTTCTTCGCTTCCTTCCATAACCAAGGGCCAACACTTCCACATGATTTGTTTGATGTACTTCATCATTTCATGTGTTTTGTCTGAACTGTATTCATAATGATAGAAATCTATATCTTGTTGTTCTTCCTTAGGTATAGTTCTTCTTGGAACATATTATCTTCTAAGGGATAGATATACAAGATATGTACAGAAACTATACAAACAAGATATGTACAAGAACTATGAAGAATATTTTTACCTTGTCCTTAGATGAAGAAGTCTGCTTTATCCTCCTTGGTTTTCCTTGAGGGTTTCCTTTCTCTGATAACTGATGCTTCGTGTGTCTCCTTCATTTTCTTTAGCTCTGGACAATGATTCTTGTAGAGACCATATTTTCGACAGTTAAAGAATTATATTTCTAACATATCTTTCTTTTGATTTTGCTTCCTTGTGAAGGATTGATCATCGTATTTCTTTTGAGGTTTCTCTTTTGCACTAATCCTTGATTCTTATTTAGCACAACAAGTCCAAAGTTCTTCAAATGTAGGATAATCCTTCCTTGTGTTCATGCTTGCGGAAAATGCATCCCATGTCTTGGGAAGACCATTGAGTATTATGTTTACCAATTCCTTCTTTGAAATGATCTCTTGAATAACTTGTAGTTGATATCTTAACTGAGAGATTCTCACAAAGTATGATGTTTTGATCTCATCATCATTCATCTTCAAGTCACGGAGCTCATTCTTCAGACTCATTACTTGTCCAATTTTTCTGACTGAGAAGAGGTTTGTTAGGGAATCATACATCTTATTTGATTAGTAAATATGGGAGATGTAGGATATCAAGTGGTATTTTATGGAGTCCACTATGATACTCATGGAATTGATGTCACCGTCTTTGAACTTCTCCATAAATGTAACATTATGTGGTTCCTTCTCTTTTCCTTCTTCAAAATCTGGTTCCACGATCTTTCCTTTCAGGATATCCATCACTTTATTCTTGGAAAGGATGAGGTCAATCCTTGTCTTCCATGCTCTAAAGTTAGAAGCTCCATCTAACTTATTTTCTGACTTCATAGAGTAAGTCATGGTTTCTTTTATTTGGTCAACCCTAGATTTGACCAAAAACTCAAAATTGATGTCTTGGATTGCTGAGAGTACCAGGAGATGCACTAGACTAGGGTGCACCGATCTATCAAAAAATTAGGTCAATTCCTTTACTTAAGGTGCCTCAACGAGAGGATTAGTTTTTTTGCAACTGCACCTACTAGTAACCCTAGCAATAGTGATTTGGTGACTGCTCCTGCTAGAAACCCTAGCTACAGTTATTCAACGAGCTCAATATCCTTGTGGCTATGATCCCTTTCAATGGTTAAAATGAATGAAGGAGGTGTGGTCCCATAACCTGTTATAATATGATGGATTTGATCATTTTACCATTGACAATATCACTATTGTCACCCAACCATAGGCCGAATCCACCCTTCGAGCACCTTAACCTTGACAAAGAATCACACCGGAAGAAAACCCTAGGCTAGATATCCAAAAAAAGGGTAGCACACCTTTCTCCAAGGATAGCGCGACAAACAAGAGCTGATCAAATAGTCCAAACCATAACCAATATATAGTCCAAGCCAACATGTAATCTGCTAGTTGCAGCAGCTGCAACAACAACTCTCCTCCATAATTGTGCACAAACTAGCTAAGTGCAGTGTGCACAAGTGAGCCCTGCAGTTATGAGAATGCCTGCCAAAATAAAGAATGGCCTCTTATATTTATACTAATTCTGGCTAACTACCTGGGCCGACTTCTCATTCTGGGTTCCTATTTACTTAGTATATAATATTTCTTCTGGCCAACTTCTTCTCTTGGAGGCTAATAACCTAATACAAATTATCCTCTTGAGTTGACTTGTCTTCTAGGGTTATTAGCCAACTCATTAGGGTTTCTTCTTTCTTCCCAGAATATTCTATTCTCGTTAGGTTTTACATGTGGAGGTAAATACCTCTTGCAACTACCATAGTATCAACACATATACAATATATCCCTCCACCATAGAACCCCTAGGACGTCCTCTTTGTCTAACCAAAGCCTTCAGTGATTTCAAGTGCCTCTCCACCATCCACATTGACCTTGTGTGTATAGGTCCACACATTTCAATCTCCTCAACTTGGTGTATGAGGCAGTGTTCCTGTGCATTGAAAAATGTTGGAGGTAGATACTTTTGCATTTCACACATTAGCCGAGGAATTTCTCTCTTCCAATACTCTATATCATCTTTATGGATTTATTCCAATGAAAACCATCTACAGATCATGACACAATAAAATAACTTGTTTCAATAAAACATATAAATACATATTACATTACAAGTAAAACGCATGTCATCAAGTACAACAAAAAAATGATTTTTGTTTTTGCATATATATTGCAGCTACTTACCTCATGTATTTTCCAAGATCATATATAACTTTTTTGATGTTGTAAAATTCATTTGGGAGAGACAGAGGTAGAACATATTGTAACAATAAAAACAAATCGTTACTTGTTCAAAACTAGACAAAAGAATAAAATCTCAAAAAATTTATATGACCAATATATAAATATGAATACTAAAATGATTAATTACCTTAATGAAGGTATGCCAATCATGTGTTTTTACCCCACCAAATTGACCTTTCTTTGCTAAGATATTCTTTATGTTTGAACGAAAACATGTGGGAAATTTAATTTTTTGAATGACCTCTTTTACACCATTTCTTTGTTTCTATGTTAATAACCATGAAAGGTTATTTTGGTCTCCATCGTTATTTGATTGGATCACACTTTTCATTGAATGATTGGCTTCTCAAATGCCATTACAATTTTTGACAATTTTTTGTTTATCCCTCCTGCCATCTATGATTAACCATAATGTTTCTATCACATTCTTCCTGATATGAATTGTATCAAATAAATGAACTATTTTTAGGTCCTTATAGTAAGGAAACATCATGAATTGAGTGGGATAAAAGTTCATTCCTCGTGGAAGCCCATTATTACTACCTTCATGACGATGACATTGATGAAGAATAAAAAAAATCAGAAAAATATTTATCAAATGCAGTAAAACAAAATGAATAATTAAAATAAAATTTCAAAACATGATTCCATTTACGATACGTAAACAAAATGCGTACCTCGGGGATTAATTTTTTCATATGCCAACTTCCATAGGTGAGGTGTCATTCTTTGTGGTTTTAGTCCATTCCCTTGTTTCCCATTGAATTTTTTTTTTTCAATAGTACGGTACAGTTGGCACAGGGGCAGACCCAGGGTTCAACTCTACAACATCACACCAACAAAACCCTCACTACCGGCCCTTTTAGAAACACCTATGAAGAAGATGAAATCTCACCTGAGGTAGAGGCAGGGGTGGTTGCAGGACTCAGATGTATGTTATTTTAACACCTTAATAGAGAACTTAGTTATTACAATTCGTTAATATTCATCCTTAGTTCACAGTGCAGCGAAAACATCACAACAGATCAACGTAACATTCACACAGATCTAATAGATTCAAACACTAAGCATACCAATAGATATTAGATCTAGCATTCATTCACATTATTCAACACTAAGCTATCACATCATATTCTTCTATCATCTAACATCGCACTAACCATTGAATCATATGAATAAAAGAACATCCAAAAATCACAAATCATTCATAACATAGGATATACGTGGTTTACCCCCACCCTAGGGATACGTCCACCAACTCGTCGTCCTCTTTATTATCTTCGATCAATCTTATTACATGCACAAAGCCTCAAAATCAACTCCGCAGAGGACAAGAGATCTGTGCACCTTGATAGATCCTCCTTCCTTGAGTTATAGCACAAATCCTTCCAGAGTCTCTTACAATCACTTTCACTTAGATCTGCAAGCCTCACACATTATGCACAAAGAAATTACCACTTAGCACTTATCACACTTGCACTTGACTAGTCACTACTAGTCACTATTCACTACTTCTTACATCGCCTAGACTTCGATTTATACATTACAAAATAGGCCTAAGCATGGGTAAACCCATGGGCCGACATTCCCATACCTATTAGATAATCCCAAAACCCAAAAAGGCCCTAAACAAAGACCGATATCCCACGATCTCCGCTTCGACTTGCACTCTACCTTTGACAACCTGTCGAAGTCCCAAAATGGTCAAAAATGACCAAAGATCCTCAAAACTTGGTCAAGGGCCAACAGGCCCCCAACACTCACCTATGACTCATCCCGAGTCACACTTCTCTGGGTAATTCTGCCTCAAAAGCCTCAATCTTGGCTCAAGATTCTTCGACCTATTATTTTTCCATGCCCTCCTGCTCAGTGAACTCTTGGATAACAACTTCGTTGACAGGTCCCTCTAAACATTGTTCAGCTGTAGTGACGACTTATTCTAGTTCTACTCCTCTGCCTTCAATCTCTAAGAAGAGTTGGACAGCCTCATCCTGTATAGGTTGGAGCCTTTGATTTACTTCCATGAATCTTCTTTGAATGGTATGAACCTATTACTGGGCAGTGCATTGTTCTTGGGGCTTCAACGATGCATGTATTATTTTTTCTTGTTGCTTCACGTCCTGGAGTTGTGACTCTAGTGCCTTTAGTTCTGGATTCTCAGTGAGTCACTCATAAGTCTGGGCACTGTGATCTTAGTTATTTACATTCCATGGAAAGGGCCTTGATTCTTTCAACTATGCTTCGGGCAATTACTTCTCTTTGATCCCTCACATCCTATAGAGTGTCGGGCACTGTGTGGAGTTCTAAGTCTGCTATTCTTTGTTGTGGCTATTGGATAGCTTTTGTGATCTACTCTACTTGATTCTCTACTTGGTATTCTTCCTTTGGCTCTAAGCCTTTCACAGAGCGAAGTTATTTCTTGACTTCTTCTTTCACTTCGAGTTGCTTTTCGAGCAACTGTTCTTTTTCCTGCTATATTTGTTCTCTCTCTCCTTCGAACTTGGCTTGAAGGGTGTCTTTCTCCTGCTGCAAAATCCTGTGTTGTTCCATAACTTCTTCATGTTATTTTTTTAAGGCCGTTGTGTCCTATTCCTTTTCTTCTTATAGACGACGAAGGTGAGCTTCGGTCGAATCAGCTAGTCGACAGATTTGAGTTGGCGCATCTCCCAACTCTGGTTCTTCTGTCGGCAGGGGCGCAGTGGACACTAAATAGCTAGAATGAAGGGCCTGTTTTACCCCTCTATGTTTAACCTCGATTATTCCATACATCTCCTCTTGCTTAGCTTCATGTTTCTGCAAGATTTCCTGCGAGGCATCATTTACAACTACGATGATGAAGTCAAAGTCATCGACAATGAGCACAATCTACATGTTGGTCAAGGTGGCTATGGATTTACTTAGGGAAGAGGGTTTCAGGGGAGAAACCTTTCTCTTCTTCAAGGGATCAGCCTCATCTCTAGGCGGTGTTACAGCTCCTTTCTTCTTCTCATCTTTTTTTTCATTTATATATTCTACTTCGTCATCACCCCCTCGGCCAGGTGATACTGAAGCAGTTTTTTCTGATGCTCTGCTTAAGTCTTGGACTTCTTTGGTCTTCTTCCTTATGCTGGTTTTAGGTGTGTCAAGTTCCTTGTGAGTGGCCTTTGAGCTGTAAATTTTGGGGTAAGATATCTCTACAGGATTAGCAAGGATAAGGAGGTCTGCTAACCAGCCCTTAGTTATCTCCTCAAGGTCCTCTTCTATGAGCTTATAGTACGCCTGAAGCTCCTCCTTATGCTTGTCTTCTCACATAGTGATATAGATGAAGTGTCGATCTACGTGAAACTTCATGAGGAGTCGGAACCACTGTAGGGTGTTTGGCGTCATGAGAGGTTTAGATTCAATATCCCTCTTCAGTTGGAGATAATATGTGTGAAATATTGTGTTCAATTTCCAATGTTTTCCCATATCGCTCGAGTACCAGAGCATGGTGAAGTTCACAGAAAGAGGCTCGAACAACCTAATGTCCAGGAAGGTCGCACCTTTTGGCATCTACCAAGAAATAATTGCGATGAGGGTCAGGAGCCAGCCAAAGTGGAACTTGTATCCCTGATCCTGTGTTTCACGACAGTCTAATTCCAACTGATTAACTAGGTACTTTGCCCAGTTCATCTGTAGGCCTTCCATGCATTTCCCTGCGAGGTCAACAAAAAACCCTGTGACCCGCGTGGGTCTGTTCTTCCTTACTATATTTCCTCCAAAAAATTGGCATGCTAGGCACACTGTGCCATTCTGGATGGAAGCTACCTTGTAGCCTCATGTCCCCTTCTCAACATCGTCGTAGGTATCCTTGATCTTCTGTGCTAATGCATAATCTGTGGCTTTCCCTGGATAAAAGTCCTGCAGGTCGAGTCCTTGCATACTTAATCCGATGATCCTATGGATTAGCATCATATCAACTATGATACGTTGGTCTAATCATAAGTAGACTCCATGGTAACATGAGAGAAGGAGCTTAACACAGGCGTTAACCTCCTGGTTCCTTCCAAAGTGTGGGATTTTCATTACATTCAATAGGGTGGAATGCATGAGGTTCATTATCCATGGTTGGGTGATTATTTTGAGTTCTTCCCCTTTGTCCTGGTCAAGTATTTATATGGGGTGAGCATACTATGGTTCTTGCGGTCTCCTAGGTTGAAGTTGTTGAACTTCAACGTTGTGATATTTTCCTGCTACACTCTAACTGCGTGTATCCCCTTCAAGAGGTACAAAATAACCATGGTGTAATAAAAATATCTTGGCACACTATCATGACTCACCGCGTCAGCCAGTGGTGGGATGTAGTTAGGTAAGATGGTTGGGATTATCTTCGCATTTTCTAGGTCATTTTTGTGCTTGGTTCTCTTTTCTGTGATGAACTGGGATGCCCCAGAACCATGAGCAGTCGAAGGAGAGGCTTGCACTCCTCTCGTCAATGATGTTTGTACACCCACAGAAATTACCCTTTCATACATTACTCTTTCATCCATGAGGTCGATGAGTACTTTCTTCATAGACTCTTTGACTCTGCTAAGTTCTTCGGACATACATGCTCATGGTTGAATATCTCGAGTTTGAAGAGAAATTACTGAATGCAACAGGATGGATGGTTATAGCTCAATGATTACTATGTGAAATCAACTAATCTGGGGGATTAGATAATCATGGTTGGAAAACATGTTCTCGGTGCAAGGCTCGATGAAATAAGTAGATAACTAGGCAACGGTTCTCTCCAATGAGCGAGAAGCCTTCATTAATTCAATTATGTCCATTACGACATGGTCCCAACGATCTGATGGTGAGATTTCTGGCCATAAATTTCGTTCTACCCATTCAAGGAATCATTCTAATAGTTATACTATTTCCAATGACTATATTGCTTCACCATGGCGAAGTGCCATGTGGCATTGTTCTGCTATCCTGGTGAAGTTCTGGTTTTGCAAATTTTTCTTCTGTGAAGTTCCCTTTGGAACCTTTTGTAACTTTTCAATCTTTGATCTCTTCTTACTTAGTTTTATATCCTTCTTTCCAGTGAGCTTCTCCTTGGTGTTCCTCTTTCCATTCTCATTCTTATCTCCTCTTGGCATAGTAACTTCACGTTGTTGAGATTATTTCTTAGGATTCAAGGGCAATACTTCTTCTATATCTGGGGTAGGTGCTTCAGTCTTCTGTGAGTCTTCTTGTGTTCTTCCAACTTCAACATCCATGTTTCTAGTTCTAAATAGCTTTGATATGTTCTCTTGTTATTCAATCAAGTGTGTGATCCTCCTAGTCATGAAATATTTTAATTCTTGCTTCTTTTGCTCTAAGACTTTCTTTTCTTTTCCTTTGGCCTAATCCCTTTCAATCCAAGGTTTTCCTAGTAATATATAAAATGTAGTGTTGTTCTCAAAAAATTTAACAACCTCAAACTCTTCTTCTATCGAGGTTCCATGAGCACTCATAGATATCTGGGTAAGCTTTCCACATAGGTTTGTCATCTTTCCTCTAAATAATCCTATTCCTCCCAATGAAGGAATCATAGTAGGCTCTCCTAAAGTTTCCCAAGTTCTTTCTACTATAATATTCACCTTTGTTTCTTCATCCAGAATACAATCAATGTCAAAGTATCCTATTCTTGTTTCTATGCATTCTTTTTCTTTGAATATCTCTGGTAAGTTGATATCTTTGTGATGATTTGGGGTTTCTTTCATTAACAGTACAATCTCTGATTCTTTCTAGGGTTCTATCATGGTCTCGGTTTCTTGACCTTCCTCAGGGTTTTCTTGTCTCATATTCATTCTTTCAACCTTAGAAATCATTCTAGGGAAATCCATAACTTCATGATCCATAGATTTACAACAAAGACAAATAGGTCTTCTACCAGGGCATTCCTTAGCAAGATGTCCTGGTCTTCTACAATTGTAAAAAAGATTCAATCCTCTCTTTCTCTTAAATGATCCCCAACCTTTCCTGTAGCTAACCTGTAAAAAATTCTTTCAGGGTTCATGCATCCATTTGTTATTCTAAACATTTTCTCTATGCATAGGAATAACATATCTTTCACTATTCTTATCAGATCTACTCATATCAAATATTCTTTCTTCTAGTTGTGCCCTAGTTTTCAGGATAAGACAAAATTAATCAAACATACCTAGATCCATATTTTTGAAACAAAAAATTGTACTTATCTTACTCTCAACAGAGCACAAAGCTTCCATATCTAATTTTTACTATTCTTACCTTTCTCAGAGCACAAGACTTCAAGATATTACTTCTTTTCTTCAGATCAAACTTCCCTTCTCAGTGCAGAGTTTCACAATCCAAGTCAAGTACTGCTCACCATGACAACAGATCTATGCACAGAGATTTCACATTTTCGGGTCAGATATTCGCACATAGATTCCTCTTCCTTAGTTCCCAGCAATCACAATTTTAGGTCCCGACAATGGAACCATTTTTTGGCATAGGGAAATACCTAGGGTTCAAAGATACAACAATGCACCAACAAAACCCTAACTATTGGCCCTTTCGGCAACACCTGCGAAGAAGATGAAGTCTCACTCGAGGTAGAGGAAGGGGTGGTTGCAGGAATCAAATGTGTGCAACCTTAGTTGGGACACAGATCTGTGATTATAACACCTTAACAGAGCACTTAGTTATTACAGTTCGTTAATATTCATCCTTAGTTCACAACGTAGCTAAACCCTGACAATAGATCAATGCATCATTCACATAAATCCAATAGATTCAAGCACAAAGCATACCAATAGAGATCAGATATAGCATTCATTCACATTATTCAACACTAATCTATCATATTAGATTCATCTATCATCTAACATCACACTAATAATTGAATCATATGAACAAAATAACATCCAAAAAGCACAAAGAATTCACAACACAGGATATACGTGGTTTACCCCCACTCTGGGGCTACGTCCACCAGCTTTTTTTCCTCTTTATTATCTTCGATCAATCTTCTTACATGCACAAAGCCCCAAAATCAAATCCGTGGAGGACAGGAGATCTGCACACCTCGCTAGATCCTCCTTCCTTGAGTTATAGCACAAATCCTTCCATAGTCTCTTACAATAACTTTCACTTAGCTCTGCAGGCCTCACATAGTATGCACAAAGAGATTACCACTTATCCCTTAGCACTTAGCACTTAGCACACTTTCAACTGACTAGTCACTACTAGTGACTATTCACTACTTATTACATCGCCTAGACTTCTATTTATACATTACAAAATAGGCCTAATCATGGGTAAACCCATGGGTCGACATCCCCATACCCATTACATAAGCCCAAAACCCAAAATGGCCCTAAACAGGGGTCGCTATCCCACAATCTCCACTTCGAATTGCGCTCCGCCTTCGATAGCCTGTTGAAGTCCTCAAATGGTCAAAAATGACCAAGGATCCTCAAAAATTGGTCAAGGGCCAATACATACTTATGCTTCTTAGAGAGGAAGTGTCTATACTCATCAAACACCTCCTTTCCTAAATGTTTGACCGATGAGATTTCATATTAGGATCCCAAACTAGACATGCAAATTTACCCTTTGTTTGAAGACCTGCAACAGATGGATTAATGTGAATTATTAGTATATATACGAAATTATTATTTAAATAACATGCATGATATAATAAATTAATTATATAGTATTCAAGGGTGCAATATGGAATGTTACATACCACAAAAATGTGTTACTCCTAGGGCATCATGAATTGTCCATAAAAGTATTCCACGACATTGAAATCTCTTATGCCCAATTGGTTTACAGATGTCATACATAGCTATGCCTTCCCATAACTTCAGTAGCTCGTCGATAAGAGGCTCGATATACACATTCATATATTTAACTTGGTACTCACATAATTTTTTGAAATTACACGAAATTACTACCATGGTATGTATATATACGTAAATATAAAATAAAAGATGTTATGCAAAAAAAGAGAAAAATTAAAAAATTAAATTTGAAAAATTAATGTAAACAAATAACTAGAATAATCATTGTCAACATTATGTGCTCCCTCTTTATTGACATCAAAGGATGAATGTTATTGTTGATAAAAAAAAATTGTCCACACTAATTAAATAGACTGAAGCTCTCCAAATAGATTAACACCATCAATTTCCAATGAAAGCCTAACACTACGAGGTTCATTTGTAAATTCTAGCCATTTTGCAACAATTTCCTTAAATGCATAACGATCTGCAGGAATTCGAAGAAAACCATCTTCAATTCTCTTTCATGCATGGCAATCCATAAACTTTGCTATGCTTTAGCACTTGAACATTCGATACAAACGTGGAATTATGGGAATATGCTAGAGAACCTTTCGAGCGACCATTTTTGTTACTTGATCGGTTCGATATCTATTGATACCACATACCAGACATTCTGTTTTCGATGCATGTTATCAATAATATATAATATGATCATTAGGACATGCATATATACTTTGATACGACATTCCAATGTCTTTCATAATGGCATGTAAATCTCGATATGTGCAAGGTAAAATATTTGACGAGGGTAACAGAAATTCACATAACATTCTAAAACATAAAAAGTAAATAGTTTATGTAAAGAATAGTAATTGTAAATGTTTCATTTTTATTTTACACATTAATTAACACTAAATTTTTTGGGAAAAGTCAACCTTTATGTAGATGTGAAGAAACATATTACATACTTTAGGATCTGTGTCATACAAGTGTTAGACAAATGATTCGTAACTTTCAAGTTCACCAACAACAATGTAGTGGAGAAAGTATTTTCTCTTGACCCTTTATAATATCATTTATTTTCCTTTTCAATCAGAGGTTCATCATAAATACCATCAATATTGCCCCCATGATCCTCATCTAGATAACTGAATAAGTCTTGAATCATTTGATTTGTCCCATAATCTTGAACTATGTTATTATTGTCATCTACTTCCATGGAATCATTAACTTGATCTTCATTATCTGCTTCAAGTTCTTCATCTTGTACTACAACATCATTTCTGCTACTACTTGGTGCTTTGTGCATAAATTTAGGGGGAAAATCTAACTTTGTAATTACAAACAATCATGAAAAATTAATGCATGTATAAAACAATATAAAAGTTTGAGAATACAATAAATATTAAAACAGATAATGAATGTATATACCATGGGATGATATTCATTTTATCCCCGGTCCATGTGCCCATATTTTCTACAATGTCTTTTAGCTGTTGCTATTAAAACTCTTTCGAGACATATAGTACAACAATTTTTGCAAGGGAAATAAAATTTATCGTCACCCTTTTCACCCTCTTTAATTGTTTTCCGAAATTTAATGTTTTCTAACATTCTTCCCCACATACATATACTAAAACAAATACCTGTTTTTTGTTCGCCAAGAAGACCCACAAACCCTTTTTGAAGTGTCGTTATTATAACAAACTTGTCACAACATCCGTAAAATGCAACATATTTATAGATTTTATAACTTCACAATTTTGACGATAGTTGACCAAATCAAAGTTGACTTGGTCAAATACTAGGTGACCATTGGAGGGGGAATACGTAGTTTCCATAACGTCATATCTGCGATTAAACGTGGCAAGAAAGACGACTATTTTACAAATGTGGAAAGAGAAATGACAGTCCAATGGAATCTCAATAGCGACGTATTCATCGCAATAGCAACATTTATTTGTATGATGTCGCACTTGCGATGTTATCAGGCAATATGGAAATTGTTTTTTTAAATTTCCTCTATTTTTCGACAGTATGGCCAATTTTGTCCATAATGTCGCAAATAGAACGTCGAAATTTTTACAATATGTACTAGTGTGAATTTGTTGCAAGTTTTCCTCCACTTGTTGTGTTTGAGATGGTTGAAATATTGCTTCCATATCAACACAGACTTCTAGATTTGTCATCTTATCAAAACATTGAACTTGTTCATGCTCATAAGGGGCTTGTTTTTTCATGAATCTTCTCTTGGATATGATTTGATGTAGATCATACCATCTTCCCTGTAGCTGTGAAAAACCAAATTCTTTGAGATTTTCTTGAATTTGAGATAAACATGATTTGGCTTTGACAATGTGTTAAGAACCAAATATCAATATATCATAGAAAAACATCAGAAAAAGTAATCAACGCCTTGAAAAAGAGATAATTTTAGTTAATAAGACTCTTCAAGGGGGCAACGTACTTTTACCCCACTTAAATGTTCAAGTACAAGATGATTCAAAATGAAAATGTCTCCTTGGTATATATAGGAGACTAGGAGGTATAATTACAACTAATGGCCTACAACCGACATAAATAAAATAACATTACTAATATAATATGCCCCAATTAAGGGGTAATGAGCCAATATTAGGGATTAACATACCCCTCCCCTTGAGAAAAGTGTTTTCCGCAATGCTTGAGTAACTATGGATGATTATGTATAAAAGACTCATCTCCCCAAGTGGAATCTTCAGCCGATAGTTTCCTCCATTTAATGAGAAACTTTGAAATGGATCTATTCCTCAGCTAGCGAATTCTTGTGTCAGTGATGGATTCAGGCTCCAATATGATTTTTCCTTCCTCGTCAAGTTCTGGAAATATAGTTTGAACTGGGATCTTGTCACCTATAACCTTCTTTATGCATGAAACATGGAAAACTGGGTGTACTCGTGAAGATGCAGGCAACTCCAATTTGTATGCCATAGTACCAATATTTTGCAACACCTTATAAGGGCCATAGTACTTTGGTGATAATTTATTATCCTTCTTGGCTGGCTTGAGGGACATATGTTTGTATGGTTGTAGTCTTAAAAATACCCAATTCCCTACTTCAAAACTTCTTTCACTACGATGTTGATCTTCTTATTGTTTCATCCGATTATGTGCCATGGTCAGGTTGTCCTTTACGATTTGGAGAACTTATTGTTGATTCTCGATGTGATCTTCCACTGCTTGAACCTTATATTTTTATTTTAGAGAAGAAGTTATGGAAGGAGGGTGATATCCATAAAGTGCCATAAATGGTGTCATTTTTGTTGCAATATGAAAGGAAGTGTTATACCACCATTCTGCCAAGGGTAACCATTCGAACCATTATGTTTGTTTATCAGAGACAAAGCAATGAAGGTATCCTTCCAAACATTTGTTCACTATCTCAGTTTGTCCATCATATTGAGGATGATAGGATAAGCTATGAGCTAATTGAGTACCCAAACAAGAAAATAATTCTGTCTAAAAATGTCCATTGAAGATGGCATCTCTGTCACTTACAATAATCTTTGGGTTTCCATGTATCTTTTGAACTGTCTCCATGAATGTGGTGGAAATTGTACTAGATTTGAAGGGATGAGAGAGAGCACAAAAGTGTGCGTACTTGGTCAGTCTATCAACAATCACCATGATGACACTCTTTCCTTCAGACTTTGGTAACCTTGTGATGAAATCCATGGAAACCTCCTCCCAACATTGATTTGGGATGGATAATGGTTGTAAAAGACCCGGGGTCTCAATTGTTTCCACCTTATTTTGTTGGAAAACCAAACATTCTGCCACAAACCTTTGAACATCAGTTTTAAGGCCATCCCCCAAAAAATCCTTCTTGACTCTATGGTAGGTTTTCAAAAATCTTGAGTGCCCTCCTACTGGAGAGGTGTGCAATTCCAATAGTACCTTTTGT
>ML781639.1:360643-371991 GCA_009831015.1 Picea engelmannii | reverse complement strand
AGGTTTTCTCCCTTTATGGGTTTCCTCGTGAAAATCTGTCTCTGTGTGTATTCTATGTGTGACTGATGATCTTTACTCTTACTGTCCATATGTTGTATGTTGCTTGATGACACATGAAGAAATATTAATAATTGTTAAGAAGGCATAAAATTGTTTAAGCTTATATACAACTGATTCACCCCCCCTCTCAGTTGTATTAGTATTTCCAACAGAATATCGGTTACCTTTATATTCAATCTTTGGAAGTTCTCAATGTTCTCAATAACTAAACCCTTTTGCTTGAGATTTATCAATTGGTTAAAGAAGGTATTGCTCCTTGTATCCTCATAGTGTGCTATCATTTCTTCTGTGAAAATTGTCCAAGTGACGAGTGATTTGCGAGAACAAAGCCATCGATACCATACAAAGTGATTAGGTTCTAAATATAAAGAAGCAATTCATACTTTTTGTGTATGTGGCACATTATGGAGATCAAAGAATTGGTCCATCTGAAGTATCCATGTGATTGGGTCCTTTCCATCAAACTTCCAAATATCAATCTTATGAACATGGTTGGTATTCAAAACGAAGTTGGAGTTTCTCCATTCTTGATTCACCTTCCTTGTGTCCTCATCATGAATTTCATGGATGTATTTTCACTTTCAGGTGTCTTCTCTGTTATGAAATTTTTCAATACTTCCATGATATCCCCTTTAAAGCCATCCATCTTAGTATCCAACTTAGCTTCCATTAAATCCATCTTTTTTTGTAGTTCATTTATGTCCCTATGCATTTCTTCACCTTCATTAAGAGTCCAAGTAGCATTTTCTGGAGGCTTATTTGGTGTAGAAGTTCCCTTTTTTGGTGGCATGTTGGACAAGTATCACTTTTGAACCTCGATTTTGAGGTGGTTCTGCTAGAAAATATTTCTTCTATTGTATCTCCCAAGTTTCGGCCCTTCTGGGTATAAAACTCTATTTTATGTAGCTCTATGATATTTCTTCTCTGCAATGCCATAGGTATGATCAAAATTGGTGTGCCAAGTGGAATTTACGGTAACTTCCCCACAACTTGTCGATTTTTGCCTTTCCAGGAGATCTCACTTGTATAGCATGCCCCGGACAAAATAATTGATATAAAATTTTGAAACTCACGTCAGAAATAAAACGGACCGTCCAAGATCCAATGAAACTAGTCCCACTCAATTTTGATACTCTACGAAGAAGTTATGATTGTTTTACCTGGAAGACCTTATTGAGACTAGCCAATAGGACTAGTCAGATACCCTATCTTACACAGGGTGTATCTACAAATTTAAGATGACCCAGAAGCTGAACGTTTTACCACAGATAAATTTCGAATTTCTGTAAATATCCTCTAAATTTCAGGGTCTGAAACGTTACAGAAATTGTTTTATAGTGAAAATTCTGCAATGACTTAGTTCAGGATGATTCCATAACCCTATTGTGTACAGGTTGTATCTATGAAATTATAAGGCCTCAGAAGCTAAATTTTGAACCCAACGTACCTTCATCCATCTACTAAATATCCTCCAAGCCGTCCCTTCTAAAACATTGTAGAAAAAAAGTTATAGCGAAAATTCCAAGGTGTCTCAGATGTAGCAGCGAAACCCCAAGACCTTGAGCTCTGATACCATATGTTAAGAACCAAATATCAATATAGCATAGAAAAACCTCAAAAAAAGTACTCAACACCTTGAAAAAGATATAATTTCAGATAATAAGCCTCTTCGATGGGGAAACCTCCTTTTACCCCACTTAAATGTTCAAGTACAAGATGATTCAACATGAAAATGTCTCCTTGGTATATATAGGAGACTAGGAGGTATAATTACAACTAATGGCCTAAATCTGACATAAATAATATAACATTACTAATATAGTATTCCCCAATTAAGGGGTAATGAACCAATATTAGGGCTTAACATAATGAAAGGGCCAATGATAAAAGGGAACTTGAGGTTGGAGGCTTTCTGAAACTTTACGAAATTCTTTTTCTCAAATATAATTATTTTCCTGATGAATTCAAGGGAAAATA
Organism: Picea engelmannii; assembly: GCA_009831015.1. NCBI lineage: Eukaryota > Viridiplantae > Streptophyta > Pinopsida > Pinales > Pinaceae > Picea > Picea engelmannii. The sequence goes on along the minus strand of ML781639.1, from coordinate 369,954 downwards.
TTCTTGGGGTAAAAAAGATATGCAATATATAGGGGGATTCATAACAACCATAACCCCAGATTACTCTTGAGTGCATGAATACTACCCAATCCCCCACTCCATTCTCTGGATTTGGCTATAGATAGCTCCTCATTTCATCGAAAACTCTAGGTATGTTGGTATTGGAAATCAAACTGTAAACTATGGACATGACTTTGTTTATAAAGATAAGGAATGTAATCCTTTTATGTCCAATTGATACAAATGATACTTCAGTATTATCTTATTGGTTTCAAGGAAAATCTTTAGCAGATAGGTGTAGTATTTGAAATTCCTTAGAGAGAGAAAATTCACTAGTTGTTCATGGATATTATCAGCTATGAATCATCAAAATTGATTTGGACTGACAGACCAAAATCTGACTTAAAAAATGTCAAAAGGAATTTGAGCATGAATTTGAATACATGTTTGTCATTGTCTAGACCTAAAACTTGACTCAAAATGTAACAAACCCATTGGACTTCAATGACCATTATACTCACATTCATTGGAAAAGACAAACTCTTTGAAAAATGTTATGGTTTGACAATTTTCTGCAGAAACGGATCTCGAACCTCTCATGGACATTCTCTGTATACCCTAATTATCTTCTCTTCATTGAAAGGTTCAAAAATTGCAGAAAATGACTATGGTATGCTTAGGGACTCTCAAATTGATAGACCCTCTACCCTACACATGACCTTGGAACCACGTTTATTCACAATGACTCTTTCTTCATGGGAATACTATTCGACACACCAACCTATAAATTTGGGAAAAGGGAAAGCGATTTCGACAGCATAATGGACGACATTGGCTTGGACTGCTTCAAGTAATAATATACACCTTCCTACTTTATCGGACATGTTTCTTTTGGACAAAAAGATGGGCAAAATGGTGATTTCAGTATAAAAATCGTATGAATATCGGTTAATTAGGGCTTCTTCATTCACCACGGGATCTTGTTCTGTTACTGAGGTTATGATAGGGTCCATGGTTGTGATGAAAAATACCTAGAAACGAGTGGAAATGGTGTGCATTTGGTGTAGTATTGATCTACAGTTGAAAGAGGGTGGTTGCGACAAGGTTCAAATGGTCCAGTGTTCGAAATAATAATAAAATAAATAACAAAAATCCTTTTTATACTTTTTCAAATTTTAGGGGCATGATAAAGTGGTTTGGGGAAACCCACTTTTCACCCCAAAATGCACCTGGTGGTTCCACGTAACCCCGAATGAAAATGATGGTTTAAATTTCAGGCTCTCTCTCCAAAATTAACCTCCACGTAGCTTCTCCCCCCGAAATAATCCTCGACCGTCGATCTTGATAGTTCACGATTTGCGACGCATTGGGCCCCATTAGCTTAGTGATCCTACCATGTATAGACTCTCCCTACCATATTTAAACCCTTCTCTAGTTTATCAAGCTTCCAAACCGATTTAGCATCTTGCTAGATCCCGAAATCGTGATTTCACATAAAAAAATTAATGGTGACTAACATGGGATCCAACTGGGGATGTTATCCTCCTAGCAAGGTATCAAAGAAGGATAGACCAAGTGACCTTCCATTGGGATTTAGTTCACTCATTCAACTAAATTGATCAACATCTTATTCACAAAACTTCATTCAAATAACTCAAATTATACTCAGCATAACTTAGAGCCTTCGCTTCGGGCCTCAATTTCTGTTGATTTGATTTGGATAGCTTCAACTAAAAACAAAAATGGTTATATATAATGAAATGGAAAGGGTGAAAATTTATTTAAGTGAGATAATGCTTGAGAAACATGTCATTCACAGGTCCCCCACCAACGAGATCTCCATTATGTTCTTGTAGTAGATAGGCATTATTTCCATGGTATTCCACAATTTTCAAAGGTCCCAACCACACATGGTCAAATTTCCCATACAACAACTAGACCAGAAGCTAGAGAAGATAATTGTAGACATTCAAGACTTAAAGAAACAACAGAAGAAAATGGCCATTATACAGAGGATGAGGAGTTTGTAGGATATGAAGAACCTATTGGGAGAGATGAAGGTTGCACAGGATGACAAGAAAGAAAGACAACCTCAGCTAGATCCATTACAGCAGGAAGCAGAGGGGATGATATAAAAACTACAGGCAAAGAAGGTGAAAATAAAGAAAAGACATGCAAAATGTAGAGAATTGTTGGCAGAGCACATTACAGTATAGAAGGTGGAAAATATGGCAGAGAAGATCACACAAGTTAAAGAGAAATTCACTCAATTATTAAAGGTGTTCAAGGAGTTGCAACTAGCAATAAAAAATGTAAACTAAGGTTGAGCGGCTCAGGACGAGCCACATGTTAGTGTTGGAGGCTTGTTGGCACAGGCCTATTTTTGGAGATAAAAACCTATTTTTGGGTGCATGCCTATTTTGGGAAAGAAAAACCTATTTTTGGAGTGCATGCCATATGTGGAAGAAAATAAGCATGTAAAAGATGAAGGAAAAGCATCATGGAGAAGATGAAGGGAAATCAACATCTGAAAGATGGAGGAAAAGAAGCGTGGAACACATGCAGACAAACCTAGACATGTTAGGGTTAGGGTTTTGGATATGAAAATAATGGCTATGAGACAATAGAATAGTATAAATAAAGGCATTGGAGGTCTAGTAGAGGTTGGTTGGTTGGCCAAGGAGAGAACAGTTTTGGTCTGAATAAGCTATTTTTTTAGGGTTAGGTCACAGGATTTGGAGCATGGTGTGGTCTAGTCTGCCTCACAGAGGGTATTTACCCTACTTTCTTTATTGTAAACTTGAAGAACATAATGCACGCAACACAATGTTTGTAGAATGGTGAGTAAAAGAGATGAAGATACATATCTTTGTGCATGTAGCCCTAGGCATGGGTGAACCATGGTAAAATTGTTGTGTTAATGTTTATGAATGATTGTTCCACTGCTATGTTGTTTATCAGTTAAAGAATGAATGTTAGCGTAGACTCTAACAACATGCATGCATATTTTGTTTAAGGACTGAATACTAGATTTAAATCAATGGATAATAATTGTGATGCATGAGGAAAAGGAACAAATCACAACCCCAATCCCTTCCCTAACCGCAGACATCTGAGTTTTGCAGTCCCCCATAAGATTTCTCCAGTGACACTGCACTATACACTCTATGCGCAACGTTTCCTTCTAGTTTACCAGGAGGGCCAATAGTTTGAGGGTTTTTTTGAAAACCTTTGAGATGAGAACCTAGGTCAACCAAAGTGTCCAACAGGAGGCATAACCATGATACTAAAACTCAAACCACTTGGTAAAAGAGGGAAAACGTCCCTTATAAGGGAGACGTCCTCTTCATTTTAGGGTTTTCTTTGTGAAAAAGTAAAATTAAAGTGAATTGTTTCATATTACCTTTTATAAAGGGTCAAGATTAGGTTTTTTGGCCCCTAGTCTTGTGTTTTACCCTAAGTTATGTGGAAAAAATATCTTAGTGACATTTTGTATAAATAAGAGATCATAAGATCTCATTTTAACATAACTCTCCCATTTGGAGAAGTATTGGACTGAAATTTTTGCTATCTTTGGCTATTACTCTCTCTTTTGCACTTGTTTATGGTTATCTCTTTGGATTATTGGTTGATGGAAGTGATTCTCTAGCCTTGGAAGTTTATTCTCTTGCTATTGTGTTGGTTTGTCTTATCTTTTTCCTTGAATTGGTAAGGTTTTTACATTGTTGCTATCATTTATTGTTCAAGTCAAGGTTACTTTCTAGATCTAGGTGGGAATTATAAGGGCATACACCCCCACCTTATTCTCCATCACTTCATGCTTGCATTTTATTGGTTTAACATGGGTTTACTAAGAGAAGTAGAAGGGCATACACCCTCTTAGCCTAAACCCTGGCTAGAGATAATTTCCTTGGGGAGTAAGAGGATTTTCACTCCCAAGTAGGTACTACCTCTAGCTCTTTCTTTTCTTGACTCCATTAACCCTTTAATTGAAGGAACTTGTCATTTACTTGTTTCATTGGAGAAATAAATTGTTTCCTTGGTAAACGTACAAATTTCAAGTTTTAAAGTTGTCTTTTTGGGAAAGTGTTCTTTGAGACTTTGGCTCCCTTGCCTCATTGAGGCATCCCCTTTCACCCACAACATTTTTCTTCTATTACAAAAATAACCTACAGCCATTAGGGCCGAATAAAACTAATTCTCTAATGGTTGAAAACTCCAAAACTAACCCTAGGATTTAGCCTTGACTCTACCCTAAACCTCTACTAAGCCTAAGGCACTTATTGGGCTAGTTATATGTGGTTTCTTGTGGCTTATTTGTCTACTTTTATTCTTAGTTTTATACAGCCATAAGGCTGGTAATTTCATGGCAGAAACCCTAACCTAAAGTCACTCAGAACTTACCTTTCTACCATAAAAACTTGCTAAGAATTTGCCAATTTATTCTACTTGTTTTAATACAATTTTTGGGTGGATTCTTTTTGGATTTTGGTGGCTAGATTCATTGATGTCACAAAAATTTTAATACAGCCATAAGGATGAAAAATAATTTTGCATACATATTTTTTGACAACCATAATTCATTGCTAAAGTCTTATGCTATAGATTGTGAAATTATCTAGTGTTTATCTACGTTGTTTCAAACATATTTAAGTTGAGTTTGAGAAATATTTCTAGCATATTTAGTACTTGTTTTACTTCTAATATATAATTTCATTCATTTCTGCAAAGTAGGGACAAAAAACCTAGATTGTTGATCCAATTAACATATTATATTGAAAAGTGGTTTTCCTTGTGTCTCAGGCAGATACCAACTTCTCGATAATTGACCCAGGGCTTTGGCAACCTCAAAATCATCTAAGACTCATATTGCACTTTCCATCTAGAAAAATGCACTTTAGGGGTTTCACTGCTTCCATTTCTGTTTTCCCAATCCATTCCCCCTAGCGTCACTAAGATCGCCTCCCTAGAGTGACCTAGTCATCCTTGAAGTGTGGGACCTATATCGAGGTGACATTAGGTATAGTGTCCTTAAGTTTTTTGTGTATGTGTTATATTATTTTCTGGTTGCACAGGGGGGTTTGAGTGATGCAGGAGCATCGCCAACGTTAAGCGAGCATGGGGCAAGCACCAATGCATTTTGGCACATGATGAATTGTTTGAATGTTTTTTAGGTTCGATATGCCAAACGTAAATGAAACAATTAAGAAAGGGGCGTACTTCTTGATTGTAATCATACCTTGAGTGTCCCGCTCTCATCTGAAGGACTAAGAGGCATTTATGCTAGTAAATGAAAGTAGGTAGCTTTGAATTCTTAGATTAGACAGTTTTAGGAGCCGGAGGGAAAACGGATATAGACACCCTCACTTGTATTATTGTAACATTAGCATCATAATCAATCAAGAGAGCATAGGAGAGAAGAAGCAGAGAGTTGTGTAGAGTAAAAACCCCATGTATAGAAGTTCTGAGATTTAATATATGAATCTTGATTCAGACTCATGGCGTTCAAACACTTTATGTGTATGCATGATTGAATGTTATGCACATGCTTGTTTACTCTTTGTTATGCATTTCCTTTGATGCGTGAATGTATGGTTTCATGTTGAATGTCTGAAATATGAAGAGAGAGAGAGTAATGAATGAGTTTCAATTGTTTCTCGGTCTGAGCAAGAGTTTTCCTGCAAGGAGTGCAGTGAAATTGTCTGCAAGGTGTGCGTTGACAGAAGTCAGAGTTCGTCTTTGCAAGCTCAGGAGAGAGAACACTATTCTCATTTTCACAGAAGTGCAAGATGAGCACAGGAGTTGTGCAAGGAGTGCGCAGGCTGAGCGAAGAGTCTCAGAGTTTGCAACCTGAGGGAAATTGTTGAAAGAATATTGTCGCAGAGGGTGCACAGAGTCTAAAAATTCAAATACTCGAAGAGTATTTGATGAATTTCCGCAAGGAGTGCGTTCAGGAGTATTTTTGAAGACTCTAAGTTGTGGTAAGAGATCATAAGAGGTAGTGCCTTGAATTGTCGGAAGAAGGCCCAGCGAAGGTGTTTTGCAGGAGGACAAGTTTTGTAAGAGAAAACTTTGTTCACTTCACATGAATCGCCAAGAAGGAAATTGACGGTTGGAATTCTCCGTGGAGAAGTCATGAAGTCCCGAGGACTGTCAGTTCTTACAGAGGAGAAAGGGGGTTTATGGTGAGCGTGTTTTTTAATTAAGCTCAGGGGAGAATAGAGACATAGGATCTGAGCCAACAAGGGCTTTCAGATCACTCACGTATTCGCATCTCAAGGTTTAGTGAGTTGGAGAACCGAAGGCCTGGTAGTGAGATTCGCGAAATCGCGAGAGGCAAAGATGCAAAGGGAATCATGACCATTCATCTCAGAGTGGACAAGTGGAATTCTCACCAACATGTGGGTCAAACTTTCATTGACCATTTCAGGGTTTTGTGAGTTGAAGAGATGAAGGCTTAGCATCCGGATTTGTGAAATCGCGAAGTGATGAAAGCCAAGCATGAGGGACACGTGACGGAACCACGAAGTGGGCCCGGGAAGTAGACCGGTGGACACGCGTCACACATTTGGAGGAGTCAATACCCCATTAACCTCGCGCATCTCAGGGACTTGGGGGATAAGGGAATGAAAGTTCGATCCTTCGAATCACGAAGTCGCGAGTAGCGAGTACAAGAGGAGAAAAGTCAATATCGCCTCTCAGGGGTTCGGGAAGGAAAGGTGCCAAGGTTGGACCTTTGAACTCGTGAAGGCGTGAGAGGCAAGAAGTGATAGCGCTTACCCTAGTTGGCAGTCGTGCAAAGAGGGCGCTAACGGAAGAAAGGGCTATACCTATTTCGTGATCTCAAGTATCACCGATTTGAGAAGGAAGAGTCGGGAGTCATGACTCCTGAACTCGCGAGATTGCGAGCTACGAAAAGGACCTGTGGATCGATAATTTGTAGATTCCAGTGGGAATTGAAAGTGTCGATCTGGCTCAAGGGAATATAGAATGATCCTGTGAGCGGATCTCGGCCCAAGGGCTGATAGGGTCTGTGTCAGTTGGGGTATCAGAGCTTGACTCTGTTTGTATACTTCAGACCGGGAAAGAAAGAAAGAAAATCTCAGCCATGCCACTGAGAAGAAGGGACAGGAAAACACTCGATCCGCCAGAGGAAAGGGAGATGCCAAGAGGAAGGGGTAGGTAGGTGCCAAATCTAGCCATGGAAAGAGAGATGCATGATATATGCGCCAGACTCGAAGACATGGAGACAGCACAGAGGCGCACAATCGGTGTTGGAGATATCAGTGATTCTAAAAGTGAAAATGAAGTTGGACATGAAGGAGAAGAAGTCACAGTAGAAGATGCAACAAATGAACACCTGATTAGGGCTATTGCAAGAATGGGTGCTAAGGCAAAAATGGATATTCCAGTATACGAAGGAAAACTGGATGCTGAAGAGTTTCTAGACTGGATTAGAGCTCTAGATACATATTTTGACTATGAAGATGTCGAGGAAGATAAGAAGGTCAAACATGTTGTCACAACACTTAAAGGACATGCAACATTGTGGTGGGATGAGCTACAAGCTGACAGATGCTGCAAAGGCAAGAAGAATATCAAGAGTTGGGATAGAATGATCATGAAGATGAAGGAAAAATTCATTCCCGGGGATTACCAGATTACTCTGTTTCACAGAATGAAGAATTTGAGAGAGAAACTGATGACGGTAAAGGAGTACACTGAAAAATTATACAGGATGAACACCAGAGAAGGTCATCGCGAAAGTGATGATGAAAAAGTTTCTAGATATATGAATGGTCTAAGATACGACATTCAGGATGAGATGAGCATGATGACCATCCAAATGGTGGAAGATGCTTATCAAATGGCTCTAAAAGATGAAGAGAAGATGAGCCGAAAACAAGGTCAAAGAGGTTGAGGCAGAAGTCAAGCCAGAGGCAAAGCAGTTGTCCAGGGTAGAAATTAGAAACCCAAGGAAGACTGGAAGAAACCTCAGACTCAAACTGAGAGAGGTGGAAGCTCACAGAGAGGGTAGCATACTAAATAGAAGGGTCAGTATTCTAATGGAAACATTTTTCCTTGTATTAGAGGTAGAGGTAGAGGAAGAGGTGGAGTGGTAAAATGCTTCACATGTGTAAAGAATGGACACAAGTTTTATGAATGTCCAGATAATAAGAAAGAAGGTGGTGAAACTCACATCGCCGAAGCATAGAGGTAGAATGTTGAGGTAGAGGATGCTGAAGGTGGAAGATCGTTGATGATGCAAAAAGTTCTCTTAACGCCAAAAAAGGAGGTCGAGAATCTAGTGCAAAGAAACAGTCTTTTTCGGACTACTTGCAAAACCAAGGACAGTGTATGCAAAGTCATCATGGACAGTGGTAGCACAGATAATCTCGTTTCTACAGAGATGGTAGAAAATTTGGAGTTGGAGACTATTGAACATCTAAATCCATACAGAGTTTCATGGCTACAAAAAGGACATCAGGTAAATGTCACTAAACAATGTCTAGTTGAATTTAAAATGGAAGGGTATAAGGATGAAATACTTTGTGATGTTATTCCCATGGATGTTTGTCATCTATTGCTAGGTATACCATGGAAATATGACAGAAATGTGATTCATGATGGGAGGAAGAACACATACACCTTAGAGAAGAATGGGAGAACTCACATGTTGCTTACAATCAAAGATAAGGAGGTGAAACTTGAAGTAAGAAACATTGTACTTCTCATGAGTGGGAAGGAACTTCTTACAGAGGTTAAGAAGAAGGAGGAACCACAATTCATTGTGGTTAGGAAGCCTAAAATTGTTTTAACCAGCACAAGGGTAGATGATTTACCAGAAGAGGTTCAGAAACTGTTGGAAGAGTTTGTTGACATAGTAGTGGACGAACTACCTCGTTCATTGCCACCAATTAGAAGTGTGAGTCATAACATTGATCTCATACCTGGAGCTAGTTTACCAAACAAAGTAGCGTATAGATTGACACCGCAGGAGAATGAAGAAGTCAAAGGACAGGTCCAGGATTTAATGCTCAAAGGGTTGGTTAGAGAAAGCTTGAGTCCATGTGTTGTTCCGACAGTACTCTGTTAAGCCCTAATATTGGCTCATTACCCCTTAATTGGGGCATATTATATTAGTAATGTTATTTTATTTATGTTGGATTTAGGCCATTAGTTGTAATTATACCTCCTAGTCCCCTATATATACCAAGGAGACATTTTCATTTTGAATCATCTTGTACTTGAACATTTAAGTGGGGTAAAAGGAGGTTTCCCCCTCGAAGAGGCTTATTATCTGAAATTAT
>ML781639.1:331929-356823 GCA_009831015.1 Picea engelmannii | reverse complement strand
GCATCTTCACGAGTACACCCAGTTTTCCATGTTTCATGATTAAAGAAGGTTATAGGTGACAATATCCCAGTTCAAACTATATTTCCAGAACTTGACGAGGAAGGAAAAATCATATTGGAGCCTAAAGCCATCATTGACACAAGAATTCGCCAACTGAGGAATAGATGCATTTCCGAGTATCTCATTAAATGGAGGAAACTACCGGCTGAAGATTCCACTTGGGAAGATGATTCTTTTATACAGAAGCATCCAGAGTTACTCAAGCATTGCAGACAACCCTTGTCTCAAGGGGAGGGGCATGTTAAGCCCTAATATTGGCTCATTACCCCTTAATTGAGGCATATTATATTAGTAATGTTATTTTATTTATGTCGGCTTTAGGCCATTAGTTGTAATTATACCTCTTAGTCTCTTATATATACCAAGTAGACATTTTCATTTTGAATCATCTTGTACTTGAACATTTAAGTCGGGTAAAAGGAGGTTGCCCCCTCGAAGAGGCTTATTATCTGAAATTATCTCTTTTTCAAGGCGTTGAGTACTTTTCCTGAGGTTTTTATATTCTATATTGATGTTTGGTTCTTAACATACTCACTCCGAAGAAAGATGGAGGCTGGAGGATGTGTACTGACTTGAGGTTGATCAACAAGATAACTATCAAGTACAGATTTCCATTGCCAAGAATGGATGATTTGATGGATTGCTTGAGTGGGGAGAAATTTGTTTTGAAGATTGATTTGAAAAGTGGATATCACCAAATTCATATGAGAGAAGGTGATGAATGGAAGACAACCTTCAATACCAATGAAGGGTTGTATGAATGGATTGTTATGTCGTTTGTCTTAACAAATGCACTGATCACTTTCATGAGATTGATGAATGAAGTCCTGAAAGAGTTCATCAAAAAATTTGTCATTGTGTATCTGGATGACATACTGATTTTCAGTAAAACAGAGGCAGAGCATATGAAACATTTGGCTACAGTGACGAAGAGGTTATAGTGAGAAAAGATGCTGATAAATATGAAGAAATCATCTTTCATGAAGAGAGAGCTATTATTTGGGTTTTGTTATTTCTGCAGATAAGTTGAGGATGGATCTAGATAAGGTGCAGGTAATTAAGAATTGGCCATCACCAAAGAGTATATTTGAGGTGAGAAGTTTTCATGGATTGGCTAGTTTCTACAGGAATTTCATTAGGAATTTCAATGGAATTAGTGTGCCGATGACGAACACAGTGAAGAAGAGAAACAAGTCTTTCACTGGACAAAAGAGGCTGAGAAAATCTTCAATTTGTTGAAAAGGAAAATCACGGAACAACCAATTTTGGTGTTGTCGGATTTCAAAAAGACATTTCAGGTAAAATGTGATGCAAGTTGATTTGTAATAGGGGCAATCTTGAGCCAAGAAGACAGGCCGATAGCATACTTCAGCGAGAAGATGAATGAAGCGAAAGTGAAATACTCCACTTATGACAAGGAGTTGTATGCTATTATCCAGGCATTGAAGAAATGGAGACATTACTTAATCTCGAAGGAGTTTGTCTTATACTGTGACAATCATGCTTTGCAATTTGTGACTCAACAGGAGAAGTTGAATCAAAGACATGTTAAATGGGTTGAATACATGCAAAACTTTACTTTTGTAACTAAGCATATTTCTGGAACTTCTAACAAAGTTGTTGATGCTTTGAGCAGGAAATTTTTGTTGTTCCAGGAATTCAAAGTCAAAACACTGGGTTTTGATGATCTCAGGGACATGTACAGAGATGATCCAGATTTTAAAGAGGCGTATGAAGTAGTTGAGAATCCAATTCTCAGGGACAGAATCCAATGGAAAAAATACATGATCCAGGAAGGATTATTGTTTAAGGGTAATCAACTTTGTATTCCAAAATGCTCCATGAGGGAGAATTTCCTGAAGGAGAAACATAGTAGAGGATTGCCTGGACATTTTGGTCATGACAAGACATTCTCAAAGTTAAACGAGTCATATTTTTGACCAGGAATGAGAGAAGATGTCAAAAGGTTCGTGGAAAGATGCATAATTTGTCAGCATTCAAAAGGAAAGAGGCAGAATGTAGGTTTTTATCAACCGTTACCCATACCTGACAGGCCATGGGATGTAGTTAGCATGGAATTCATATTAGGGCTGCCAATAAAGCAAAGAGGGTTTGACTCGATCTTTGTAGTGGTAGACAGATTTTCTAAGATGCCACACTTCATATCGTGTCAAAAAACCAATGACGCAACTCACATTGTGAATCGATTTTTCAAAGAAGTCATTCGACTTCATGGCTTACAAAGGAGCATAGTTTCGGATCGAGACACCAAGTTCGTGGGACACTTCTGGAGAACCTTATGGAAAAAGATGGGAACAAACTTGTCTTTCAGTTCATCTTATCATCCTCAGACGGATGGATAGACAAAAGTTGTGAACAAGAGTTTGGGAGACTTGTTGAGGAGATTGGTGACAAAACACCACAGTCAGTGGGACAATATTCTACCACAGGAGGAATTTTATTACAATGATTCAATCAACAAAAGAACAGGGAAAAGTCCATTCCAAATTGTTTACGGAATGCAGCCAAGAGGAGTATCTGAAGTGAGGGATTCAGAACGGGATGAGATAAGGAGTGCTAGTGCAAAAGATTTCACAGAAGCAATGAAGGAACTTCACAGCCAGGTGAAGGAGCGATTGCAGAACTCGAGCCAAGAATATAAGCGCTGAGAAGATCAACACAGGAGACAACTTCAATTTGAGGTTGGTGATTTGATTCTAGCACATCTGAGAAAGGAAAGATTCTCGAAGGGGACATATATCAAAGTGAAGATGAAGAAGATCGGACCATGTAAGGTCTTGTAGAAATTCGGGGCAAATGCTTATGAGATTGAATTACCCGATGGGATCAGAATTTCTCCAATATTCAATGTCTCAGATTTGTACCCATACAAAGCTGAGGAAGCAAGAACAAGTGATGAAAAACTAGAGGTTCAGTGGACTAAATAGATGTCAGTTGCAGAAAATCCATAGAGGAAAAGCATACTAGACAAAAGAGTTAGTAAGAGGACCAGGAGAGAGGAATATTTTGAATACTTGGTCAAGTGGAAGGGACATCCAGTTGAAGACGCCAGCTAGGAAAATGAAGCAAAGATCCATAAGCATGGCGGACCATGCGAGAGCTCATGGATAGGATCCCATGAAAATTTTCAAGTGAGGGAGTATGATGCAGGAGCATCGCCAATGTCAAGCGAGCGTGGGGCAAGCGCCAACACATTTTGGCACATGCTGAATTGTTTGAATGTTTTTGAGGTTCGATACACCAAATGTAAATGAAACAATTTAGAAAGGGGCGTACTTCTTGATTGTAATCACACCTTGAGTGTCCCACTCTCGTCTGAAGGACTAAGCGACATTTATGCTAGTAAATTAAAGTAGGTAGCTTTGAATTCTTAGATTAGACAGTTTTAGGAGCCGGAGGGAAAATGGATATAGACACCCTCACTTGTATTATTGTAACATTAGCATCATAATCAATCAAGAGAGCATAGGAGAGTAGAAGCAGAGAGATGTGTAGAGTAAAAGCCCCATGTATAGAATTTCTGAGATTTAATATATGAAGCTTGATTCAGACTCATGGCATTCAAATACTTTATGTGTATGCATGATTGAATGTTATGCACATGCTTGTTTACTCTCTGTTATGCATTTTCTTTGATGCGTGAATGTATGGTTTCATGTTGAATGTCTGAAATCTGAAGAGAGGGAGAGTAAGGAATGAGTTTCAATTGTTTCTCTGTTTGAACAAGAGTTTTCCTGCAAGGAGTGCAGTGAAATTGTCCGCAAGGTGTGCGTTAACAGAAGTCAGAGTTCGTCTCTTCAATCTCAGGAGAGATAACACTATTCTCATTTTTGCATAAGTGCAAGTTGAGCACAAGAGCCATGCAAGGAGTGCACAAGCCGAGCGAAGAGTCTCAGAGTTTGCAACCTGAGCGAAACTGTTGAAAGACTACTGTCACAGAGGGTGCACAGAGTCTAAGAATTCAAATACTTGGAGATTATTTGACGAATTGCTGCAAGGAGTGCATGCAAGAGTCTTTTTTAGGACTCTATTTTGTGGCAAAAGATCATAAGAGGTAGTGCCTTGAATCATCGAAAGAAGGCGCAGCGAAGGTGTTTGCAGGAGGACAATTTTTGTAAGAGAACACTTTGTTCACTTCGCAGGAATCGTCAAGAAGGAAATTGACGGTCAAAACTCTCCATGGAGAATTGACAAAGTCCTGAGGACCGTAAGATCTTGCAGAGGAGCAAGGGGGTTTACGATGAGCATGTTTTTTGATTAAGCTCAGGGGAGAATAGAGTCATAGGATCTGAGCCAACAGGGGTCATCATATCACTGATGTATTCGCATCTCAGGGTTTCGTGAGTTGGAGAACCGAAGGCCTGGTAGCGAGATTCGTAAAATCGCAAAAGGAGAATATGCGAAGGGAATCAATACCATTCATCTAAGAGTGGACAGGTGGCATGCTCGCCAACAAGGGAGTCAGACTTTCGTTGACCATTTTGGGATTTTGTGAGTTGAAGAGATGAAGACTTAGCATCTCGAATCGCAAAGTCGCGAAGTGCCGAACGCCGAGCATGAGGGAGATGTGGCGGAACCACGAAGTGGGCCTGGGAATTAGATCAATAGACACACGTCACACATTTGGAGGAGTCAACACCCCGTTGACCTCTCACGTCTCGGGGACTCAGAAGATAAGGGAACGAAAGTTCGATCCTTCGACTCGCAAAGTCGCGAGTAGCGAGTACGAGAGGAGAAATATCAATATCGCCTCTCAGGGGTTCAGGAAAGAAAGGTGCCAAGGTTGGACCTTTGAACTCGCGAAGGCGCGAGAGGCGAGAAGTGTTAGCGCTTAGCCTAGCCAGCGGTTCCGCAAGGGGGGCGTTAACGGAAGAAAGGGTTATACCTATTTCATGATCTCAGGTATCGCGGATTTGAGAAGGAAGAGTCGGGAGTCATGACTCACGAACTCACATGATTGCAAGCTGTGAAAAGGACCTATGGATCGATAATTTGCAGATTCCAGTGGGAATTGAAAGAGTTGATCTGGCTCAAGGGAATATAGAACGATCTTGTGAGCGGATATCGTCCCGAGGGCTGATAGGGTCTGCATCATTGAGGGAGGGCCACTAGGTCCCTCCTTGGGGGGTGCAGGGGGGTGAACCCCCCTGTGCAGGGGTTAGGGGGCAGCACCCTTGAGAAAAAGAAAATCAGCCTCAGGAAACGTGTCACATATTTAGGTGGTTTTTTGACACATGGTTTCTTTGTCGATGGTTTTTTATTTTCAGTTAAGGAATTAGGGTTGTAGACTAATTCAAGTCATTGGGTTAGGGTTTTGGATGTCGTTGGCTCCTATATGTATATTGTATTGTAAACAATGTATCACTATGAATGAATATAGAATATGTTGGTTTTCCTGGTTTGGGTTTCAAGGGGAAAAATCTTTGTGTAATGTTTGTATTTGGCATTGTGTCTTTTTTGTTCTTTTACTGAAAATATGTTTGCAGTAAATATTATACAAGTTTAAAATATACATTTGGTATCAGAGATTTTTTGGCTTCAGGGGGATTCCTTTGTGGTCAAGGGTTTGGCTCGGTACTGTGATAAGCCTCGTTATAGTGGGAGATCCATGGTATTGATTTTTCAGGTGAAAAGAAATGGCAAGCAATTCAAAGATGGATATTAAGAAGGTTAATGGGAAACATTTTGAGATGTGGAAGATCTGTTGGTGGATAGAGATTAGTGCATCACGATGGATCTAGGTACTGCACCTATAGGAACTTAACCAAATTACTGGGAAAAGTTGGATCAAAAGGAAAAGAGCACAATCCAACTGTTTCTCTCAGATTCAGTATTATTGAATGTATCAGAGAAAGCTACAACCAAGGATTTATGGGAAAATTTGGGGAAGTTGTATCAGTTTAAGTCACTAGGAAATCAACTATTCCTGAGAAATAAGTTGTATAACTTGAGGATGAGATATGCAAACTCGGTGGCAGAGCATTTGAATGCCTTCAATATTCTGGTAAGTCAGTTAGTATCTGTTGAGATTAAAATTTCAGATGAAGATAAATGTATCAGTTTATTGTGTTCTTTACCAGACTTGTGGGATAGTCTGGTTGTGGCCATCAGTATTAATACAACTTCCTTGAAGTTTGATGAAGTGGTCTCATCCTTGTTGTCGGAGGATATGAGATGAAAGAATATGAAAGGACATAGCACATACGCATTATTTGCAAGAGGACATTCCCAGGAAAGAAATAGATATAAGTTATCAAGTGGGAGATCTAATTCTATGGGTATATATAAATCTCCCAGAAAGTTTGTAAAGGTATGTTGCGGATGTGGAAAAGAAGGGAACTACAAGAAGTAATGTAGATCCAAAGTTGAGAAAAACAAGGGATCTGAAGAATCTCCTTCTACAAAAGAAAAAACCTCCAAGGAAGAAGGATGGGGTGTGTGCTTCTCTTATTCAAGCACACATGTAGATCATGAGGTATGGTTGATTGACTATGGTGCATCCTTTCATATGACTCCCCATAGGGAGTCGTTCTGCGAATATAAAAGGTATGATGGAGGAAATGTTTTCTTAGGTGATGATTCGACAACCAGAATCATAGGACGAGGAAAAGTCAAGTTGAGGCTCATATATGGAAGGATTAAAACACTACCTAGTGTTCTACACATCCCAAGTTTGGTTAGAAATTTGATTTCTGTAATAAAAATGGATGATGCAAGGGTAAATTGTTTTTTTGAAAAGGAAACCTACAGGATGGTTCGAGGAGAAATGGTGTTGTTGAAGGGAGTTCAATTTGTAACTCTGTATAAGATGAAAGGAAACACTATTAGTGATGGGTGTAATATTTCTATTGTTCTTGATATTGGAGTTGAAGAAGAAAGAACTCCTACAGTCTCTAGAGAAAATGTTATGTTGTGGCATCAAATATTGGGGCATATCGGAGAGAAGGGTCTTCAACTACTACATGGTAAACTTATGGTTGAAGGTATGTCTAACTTATCTCTATATTTTGATTTCTATGAACATTGTCTATATGGGAAGAAGAATTGGTTAAGGTTCCCCTCTGGTGCAATGAGGGAAGAAGGAATTCTACAGCTAGTTCACAATAATGTTTTTGGACTTGTGTAGGTCCCATAATTGGGAAAATATATGTACTATGTCTCATTTATAGATGACTTATCAAGGAATACTTGGATATATTTCCTCAGGAAACAATCTGAAGTCTTTGAAAGGTTTAAAGAGTTTAAGGCTCTTGTTGAGAATCAAACAAAGAAAAGAATTAAGGTGTCGAGCACAGATAATGGTGGAGAGTTATGAGAGAATGAATTTGAAGAATTATGTTGGAAGTGAAGTATAGAAAGGTAGAGGACTACTCCATATACACCTCGGTAGAATGGATTTTCAAAAAGGATGACCAAGACGCTTATGGAAAAAGCAAGGTGCATGCGCAGAGGTGTCGGGTTATTCAAAGAATTCTTGGCAAAGGAAGTGGGTACTGCATGTTACCTGGTCAATAGATCACCCTCATTAGTGTTGGATGACAAGACTCCACAAGAGTTATGGACCGGTAAGGAACCTTTTCTCACACATCTCAAGGTATTTGGTTGTGATGCGTATGTTCATGTTCCAAAGGAAAACATGAGTAAGCTAGATAAGAAGGCCAAAAATTGTATCTTTATTGGATATAAAGATGGTCTCAAAGGTTATAAGCTTTGGAACCTAGAAAATAAGAAGGTAGTTTATAGATGAGATGTGGTATTTAGAGAAATAAAGGATGTTTTTAAACAAGAAGTCCTACCAAGTAAGGAAGAACCAGAGAAAATAGAGTTTTATTTAAAGGATGATGAGTCAGACTCTACAGAAGAACAAGAGTCAGAAGAAGAAGATCCTCATAGTCTAGTATTGAGGAGATCGGTTTGATAAAGAAGGCTATCGGAAAGCTATACTACATTTGATTTCCTGTCAAATTTTTCTTTGTCTATTACTGATGATGATCCTAGAACTGTCAGGGAGGAAATGGATTCAGAGCCTGGAAATATTTGGAAAAGGGCCATGGACAAAGAAATGACATAGTTGGATAAGAATGAGGCTTGGGATCTAGTGGAGTTGTCGACTGAAAGAAATCTCATTGTTAGAAAATAGGTATTTAAAAAGAAGCTAAATACAGAAGGAAAAGTGGAGAAATACAAAGCTCAATTTGTAGCAAAGGGTTATTCCCAGGCTGAGGGAATTGATTTTCGTGATATTTTTTCTCATGTTGCCAAGTTAACCTCTATAATAGTTTTTTTATATGTTTTTGTTGCATTTGATTTTGAATTAGAACAAATGAATGTGAACACAAAAATCCTACATGGGGATTTTGAAGAAGAAATCTATAATAAGCAACCAGAAGGTTATGTTGTGAAGGGAAAGAAGGAGCTGGTATGCAAGCTAAAAAAGTCCATGTATGGTTTAAAACAATCACCAAGGATGTGGTATCAAAAATTTGATACTTATATGATGGGACTTGGCTTAACAAGAAGAAAAAAAGATCACTGTGTGTATTTTAAATTAATTGGTGATCATTTGATTTATTTGGTCTTGTATGTGGATGACATGTTGTTGATTGGAAGCAACAAGGAGATTATCCAGGATGTGAAAATTTAGTTTTCCTCTAAATTTGACATGAAGGATATCGGTCTTCAAATTTGATTTTGGGCATGGAAATTAAAAGAGATAGAAAAAAGAGGAAACTACGATTAAATTAGAGAAAATATGCCGAGACAATATTCTAGAGGATTAATATGAAGGAATGTAAACTGGTCAAGGTTCCTATTTTTTTTGGTGTAAAGTTATTTGTGGATCAGTGTCTCGATACATAGGAAGAGGAGGAGGACATGTCTCATGTTCCATATGCGAGTACAGTTGGAATTTTGATGTATTCAATGGTCTGTACTAGACAAGACATTTCACATGCAATGGGAGTTTTGAGCAGGTATATGTCAAAACTAGGGAAGGAACATTGGACATCAGTAAAAAGGGTTTTCAGGTATTTGTGTGGCACTGATAGCTATGGATTGTGCTACCAAGGATGATCAGGATTGGACAGAGTGGTGGATATACATGAATTTTTGGATGCGGACTGGGCTAGAGATCTAGATTATAGGAGATCTACAAGTGGGTATGTCTTTAACCTGTTTGGAGGAGAAATAAGTTGGATGAGAAAAAGACAGGTTGTAGTGGAACTTTCAACTACAGAAGTTGAATACATGTCAGCCACTCATGCAAGTAAGGAAACAATATAGTTACAAAGATTTTTTTTCAGGTATTCGGTCGGTACAAAAAGTTGTAAGTATAGATTGTAACAGTCAAAGTGCAATTTTTCTTGTGAATAACTCGGCTTATCATTCAAAGACAAATCATATTGACATTTAATATCACTTTGTGAGAGACATGATTGAAGAAAAGAAAGTATTGCTTATGCAGGTGGAAACTTTGAAGAGTGTTGCAGATTCATTAACAAAATCTGTGAGCATTGAGAAGTTCTCTTGGTGTAGAGGATCCATGGCCATTTTTGCCTTGGATTGTTGACTATGTAACCTTGTAACCCTGTGTATGCAAAGAAAACAACAAGTGGGAGAATGTTGGGTATGTGTTATATTCTTTGCATGACTAGCATTGTCTGCGTTGCGTTGGTGTGTAGGGGGGTTTGGGAGCAGTGCCCCTGAGAAAAAAAAAATTCCTTGGAAAACGTGTCACATATTTAGGTGGTTTTTCGACACATAGTTCATTTGTCGATGGTTTTCTATTTCTGGTTAAGGAATTATGTTTTTTGAATAATCCAAGTCATTGGGTTAGGGTTTTGGATGCCACTGGATCCTATATGTATATTGTATTGTAAACAATGTATCATTACGAATGAATAGAGAATATGTTGGTTTTCCTGGTTTGGGTTTCCAGGGGAAAAATATATGTGTAATGTTTTTATTTTCCATTGTATATTTTCTGTTCTTTTACTAAAAATATGTTTGCAGTAAATATTGTACAAGGTTAAAATATAAAACTTTGTCGTCACTTGGTAGTTCGGTCGACCTTTTCCCAACCTACAACTTGTGCAGTAACAAGGAGTGTATGCACATTCATAGAGTGTGTGCTCGTTCCTAGAGTGTGTATGAGCTCCTAGATCCTGCGCATGTTATTTTGAAAAGGTGTGTGCTAGCTTGGTTGGCTCGGTTTTAGGTTCAGTATGACAAACCTAGTGGTCCATCCTGTAAATTGATAAAAACCTCCATTTTTTTGAATACCACTATATATATATATGTGTGTGTGTGTGTGTGTGTGTGTGTGTGTGTGTTTGTATTTATTTTTCTACTCACTAAACAATTAATTTGTTCAGAAAACTATAGACATAGATAGAGTCGGCTATGCATATTTAAAATATATAATTTTTCAAAAAAAAATATTATTTACTAGTTTTAATCTATTTATGTCTTCACATATATCAAAATCCTAAAATGCATACCTCTCTTATTTATTCTATAATGTTTTCTCGGCTTAACCATTTCTCAAAACAGTTATATGAGACACTAGAGGATACTAATACCTATGATATAAAAAATATATATGTTTTGATCATTTAAGACCCTCTTAGCCTACATGAACAAAATATGTTGTAATTTCAAACATTTGTTGACTTTGATAATTTAAAAAAATATATATAATTAATATTAAAATTTCCAAAAAATACAAAATAGAAGAAAATGGGTTCTTTACAAGTATACAAGTTTTTGGAGTGAAATTCCATCACTAAGATACTTGTTGGCATAGGGGCAGACCCAGGTTTCAACGCTTCAACAACGCACCAAAAAAACCCTAACTACAGGCCCTTTCGGCAACACCTACGAAGCATATGAAGTCTCACCCGAGGTAGAGGCAGGGGTGGTTGTAGGACTCCAGTTTTTGCAACCTTAGCTGGGACACAAATCTGTGATTACAATACTCCAACAAAGAACTTAGCAGTTGTCATTCATTAGTAGTTAACATTTTTCTACAGCACAGATAAACCTTAATTACAACGCAATGCAGTATTCGACAAGATTCAACACATTCAACCACTAAGCACCTCAACATAGATCAGATCTAGAATCTAATTCACATCATTAGGCACTAAGTTATCATATTCATCTAAGCATTAATCATTGTACCAAGCATTAATCATATGAACCATATAACAACCATAATGCACAAAGAAACCATAACATAGGATATACATGGTTCATCCCCATCCTGGGGCTACGTCCACCAACTCTTCAGCTTCTTTATTATCTTTTGTCAATCATATACATGCATAGATCCATAAGTTCCTAATCCACATAGGACAAGAGATCTGCATGCACCTCGCCAGATCCTCCTTCCCCAATCTAGGTTACAGCACAAAGCCTTTACACAATCTCTTATAGTCACTTGCACTTAGCCTTGCAAATCTCACACAGTATGCACAAATCATGTTCAACTATCACTTGCACATAGCACATTGGCATTCACTTTCCCTTAGCACCTAGCATCACACCCTTGCGTACCTACTTACATTGCCTAGATTTCTATTTATACATTACAAAATGGGCCTAAACATGGGTAAACCCATGGGCTGACATCCCCATACCCATTACATAAGACCAAAACCCAAAAATCCCTAAAAAGGGGTCGAGATCCCATGATATCTACTTCGACTTGCGATCTGCCTTTGACAACCTGTCGAAGTCCCAAAATAGGTCAAACCTTACCAAGGATCTCCAAAACTTGGTCAATGGCCAACAGGCCCCCAACACTAACCGGTGACTCGTCCCGAGTCACTCTGATCTGGGTAGCTCTGCCTCAAAATACTCGAGCCTGGCTCAAGCTACTTCGACTTGCTGCTTTGCCAAGGTCTCCTTCTCAACAAACTCCTAAAGAAATGCCTTGCTCAAATGTCCCTCTAAGCGTTTTTTAACTGAAGTGACTACTTGTTCCATATCTGCTCTTCGTCCTTCAATCTCTTCGAATAGTTGGCAAGTTACATCCTGGATTGGCTGGAGCCACTGAGTCACTTCCATGACTTTGCTCTGTATCACATGGATGTGTTGTTGAACAGTGAGTTCTTCCTGGGATCATTTCATTCTCTCAATTATTGACAAGAGATTTAGTTGTGCCTGTACCGTCATTGTTTGATGCTTTGCCTCCTGGCGTTGTGACTCCAATGTCTTCAGTTCAGGGTCCTCAGTAAGTCACTCATAAGTCTGCACACTTCTACTGCTAAGTTGTTGACATTCCAAAGCTAATGCTCTGATCCTCTCAAATGCGCTCTGGGCAATGGCTTCTCTTTGGTCTCGCACATCCTGCGGAGTATTTAGTATTGTTTGTAGCTCTAGATATGTTATTCTATATTCACGATATTGGATGGCTTCAACAAGTTGTGCTACTTGATGCACCACTGGGTCTTCCTCCTTTTTCTCTAAGCCCATCACAGAGCAGAGTGCTCGGCTGACTGATTCTTTTACTCCAACCTACTCCACAAGCAGTTGTTCTTTCTCATGTTGGATCTACACCTTTTCCTCTTCAAACTTTGATTGGAGGGTAGCCTTCTCCTATTGTGCAACCCTGTGTTTCTCTATTACTTCCTCTTGTGCCTGCTTCAGGGCCACTATGGCCTGTTCTATTTCTTCCCGTGCATGATGAAGGTGGACTTAAGTCACACCAGCTAGTCTATGGAGTTGGGTAGGCTGATGCAGGAGAATATCTCCACGTTAGCCAGCTAGCCAGCCATCCACGTCAGCACATGCATTCAAATTTGAAGAGAGGCGCAACCCTCGTCTTCCATTTTGAATTTGAATGTAATTTAATGTTTAGGCTGTTGAGCCGTGGGGCCATGCTATGCACACAGGCTATAGATAGATAGGCATTTAATGTTTGAAGGATGAGATCTAGATCTGATTTGTGGACTAGACATCCCATTCAATGTAATTGAATAGGGTAGGTAGATTGGAGGGAAGAGCTCAAAGATACCCCTCATGTAAAAGATCCATTTTGATCTCATTGAGTGGGAGTTGTAATAGTGAGATTTGTAATAGTGAGAGTGGTAATAGTGGGAGTTGTAATAGTGGGAGTATGCACAAGAGAGAGTGTGTGTGCAAGAAAAGGAGCCGAGACCTTGTTACAGCCCATGCTCAGGAACACCTTGTAAAAACAAGCATTTGCCATTTTAATACAAACAATAGTTTTTCCTGCATATTTCCTGTGTTGAATGAATGTCTGTGTGTGTTCAATTTATGTTGTAGATGTATGCTAGGAATTTTTAGGGAGTCGTTTTGATTTCAGGTTTGAGAGGTTCTTTGTGGTTTCATTCCAGGAGAGCGTGACAAAGTACTGCGGTCTCTGGATACCAGTGCATAGATGCACTTCTAAACTCTGTGGAGTTAAATAAAGACGTGTCAGGTGGGCACAAAAACTGGAATCAACAATTCAGAGGAAGACCTGTGAGGTTACTAAAGACCTTAGAGGCAAGGTTGTGGAGAAGAACACAGTTGCAGATAGAATCTCTGAGGAGTTATATATAACTCTGCCAGGAGGGCATTGAGACAGTGTGCAGATAGGCACAGAGGGGGAAAGAACTCTTTGAGTTCTTTGATTTAAAGAAGAATCCACCGAAGGATATTTGCAGGGTTGCTAAACACCTAGATCACTCAGCAAGAGGTTGCTTGAGTGGAGGATAGCCAGGAGGGCATCTGAATTCTCCAACTGAGGGAGAAAGGAAAAAGGATGAGTTTCCTTGGAGGTCGAAGCTACAGGAAATATCAGGACGGATAACACCTTGTGTGCATCGAGGTTCTGCAAGAAGCGCAGAAGCCGAAGAATCCTTCAAGGATTTAGGAGCAAAGCTTAGGAGGAATAGTGCTTTCGGTGCATGGAGCCACAACTGTAAGGAGTGCAGAGGCCAGAGAACTCTCTGAAAGAGTTCAAAGTTCCCAAAGCTCAGGAGGGACAATGTTTTTATACGTGCAGGGAGAGGATTCAAGTCGTAGAGCTCGTAGAGGAAAAGGATCAAAGGTCGAGACCTTTGCACTAAGATTCATGATATCCCAAAAGACAAAATCCCGAAAGCCGTCCGATCTTGCAAAGGAGTGAGAAGGTTATGGAAGCATTCATCGAGCACAAAGATCAGAAGAAACTGGTCGTTGGATCACCCAAATATTTTTCATCTCAGGGTTTTGGGAGGTGAAGAGTCAAAGAATTTGTAGTGAGACTCACAAAATCATGAAAGGTGAAGTCCCGAGATAGAAAACGTGAGCCTTTCATGGAAGAAGGACATGTGTCGCGAGATCACCTGTATCGGGGATTCGGACATCGGAGGTTAGAAAGGGAAGTCATTCAACTTCGCGAGTGGTGAATTCATGAAGTAAATCCAAGCCATCCATCGGAGAAGGACAGGTGTCAAAGATCAGAGGATCTCGCGAACTCGGAGGTTCACCGAGTGAGGGCCCAAAATTTGAGTGCTCGGAGTTGCGAGAAACGAAGTCATGAAGTGCCAAGAGCCAACACGAGGGACACATGGCAGAACTATACAGTGGACCCGAGAGTTTGACCAGCAAACACGCGTCACACATTTGGAGGAGTCAACACCCCGTTGATCTCTCGCGCCTCAGGAACTTGGGAGATAAGGGTACGTAGGTTCGATCCCTCGACTCGCGAAGTCGCGAGAAGCGAGAATGCAAGGAGGAGGAAAGGAAAATCTCACCTCTCAGTGGTTCGGGAAAGAAAAGGGGCAAGGCTCGATGTGTGAACTCATGAAGGCGCGACAGGTGAAAGGCGCTAGTGCTTAGCCTAGCCGGTGGTCATGCAAGGAGGGCGCTGACGAAAGGGGAGCCATAACCATTTCGTTGTCTCGGGTATTGCATAATTGAAGGAGGGAGGCTCAGAGTTTCAACTCGTGAACTCGGAAATCACAAATCGTGAGAAAGAACCTATGGATTGATAATTTGTGATTCCAGTAGGGAATCTAAAGAGCCGATTCAGCTCCAAGGAGACAAAGATCGATCCTGTGAGCGGATCTCGGCCTAAGGGCCGATAGGGTCTTGCATCATAGGCTCATCTCCCAACTTAGTTTCTTCTGATGGAGAGGGCACAACGAACACTGGATGGCTGGAGTGAAGGTCATGCTTTACCCCTCACAACTCTTGTTGGGCCTGAGATATGATTATTTTCATGACATTATTATACACTTTTCGCCATATGTACATATGCATTTTTATCTTTCAAAGGAGATTTTTGAATAATTTTATGATAAAATGGTATAATCGGCATGAGGTACGTATAATTCATGTTTTGTGATTCAATTAAGTTTAATTTATCATTTTTTATGGTTTCCAAGAGTTAATTCATTTTTTTTTCTATTACAGGGAAAAACGCACCATGTTTCTTGGTCCGACACTTGATCCATCTCTCGATCCAACACTCGTTCCAGTACTTGATCCAACACTCGTTCCGGTACTTGATCCAACACTCATTCCAACACCCAGTATTGAACAAAAATGGAAGACGATTTGGTGGTTATGGTATTGGTGGATAGTGGTGGACAAATCGGGCACTCAATTTTAGTTGTCCAAAGAGGGCAATTATTGGCTTCTTCCGATTTGTTAGTTATGGCCGCATTTATTGTAATTTGCTGAATTTAGAGGTGGTTTGACCCTTTTGTGGTCAACCACCTAGGTTGTAAACCTATAAATACTACCAGGATGATCATTAGATTGTTAAGCAAGTAGAATAGCCATCAGATTGGAGATAAACTTATTATACTCTGTTTTTAATTTTTCACATTGCCAGAATAGTGCAAGAACTGTGTTTTTGACTTTCATGGTGAATTCTACCTGTTAAAGTTCGTGGTGTGCTTGTAGAGGGTAGCCACGACCTGTTGTGGGGCCCACCAGCAGTCTGGTGATGATCAGTGTGTTGTTTATACATTTCATAATTTAAATTGTCTTTTATTTCCTGTACATGCATGTTTTATGTTTTAATTAGCTAGTTGTGATTTAATTGTTTTATTGTTCTTTTGCAGGTTAGTATGATAGATTATGTTAGCATGAATTAGTTTTGTAGGCTAGGAATAGACTTGCAAGTCTCTACACTAACCCCATATGCATCTAGATATCAGATTACACTTTTATTTATGATCTTACAATCAAGTTTAAAACAGAGTTGTTTTTAGAATAAAACAGAGCTCTAGTTGGCTTTCATTTGACAAGGATCTTTGATGGATGGATAGATTTAATTCTAGTTCTTAATCATAGTTTGCTTGTCTTAGTTTTAGATAGATTTAATTTGTTTAGTTGTTGGTTAATTGTCAATTTACTTTTTAATAACCATAATCTAATCTATGTTTTTAATTCATTTTCTTATCATAGCTTGAATGATTAAAATAGACATAGTATAGTTTTATTTCATGCAATTTCCTTTAATAGATTAAAATGCAATTAAATTCCTTAGTTAGATAATGATGATATCATTATAATGTTAATGGTTTATACATGAATATGCAGGGTATTTAACATTACTTTTATCATGGCTAAGTTTTCATTGGACTGTTTACTTCACACCTTTCATTTTTCCATTGAAATTAGTATTGAACTTATACCATTAGAACTGTCCTTTGTTTTCAAGTGTCATCGAGATATCATCTGTCACCACCGAATCAATTCACACAACCACCGGCATTACATTTGAGTTTTTCATAGATTAAAGATAGTTTCTTTCTTTCGTAGATTAGAAGAGATAGTTTCTTGTTTTCATAAGTTTAGTTGTTAGTCTTTCTTGCTTTCAATAGAATATATTTCCTTTCATGCATTGCATTGAACATTTAAATTTTCTTTCACACAAGAGATAGTTTTGCATTAGGCATTTAGTTCACTTACCTCTTAGGCTAGCTAGTTGTTCAATGAGAAGTTTGTTTTTACTTGTCCCTTTGCTTTAGTAGGATAGATAGTTGTCTTTGCTTACTTGTCTTTTGTTTTAGTAGGTTATTTAGGTGTCTTTGCTTACTTGTCTATTTTCTTTAATAGGTTAGATAGGTGCTTTTTCTTACTCTTTTATTTAATTGTTTTCATAGGGTAGTTGCTCATTGAATGTAGGTTGGCAAGTTAAAGAAGTTTGCTTTTGTCATTTTCTTATTATGCTTAGTAGTTTGCTTTTGCTTATTGTTTACTTTACATAGAATTTTTTTTTTCATTTTCTTTCTTAGGAACTATCCATCAGTGCTTGGCCCAAAAGTGCTTAGGTTACCTAGTTTTCATTTTGCCTAGTAGGGTTTGTTCATTAGATAGGTTTGCTTGAGTAGATTAACCCTAGATAGTTTCTTTCCTTAGTTAGACTATACTCCTACCAACCTTTTACCTTTGGCATATATTTTTCTACAACTCTAAGTTTACTTACCCCGGGTTGACAAATTAATTGAGGGTAGTTTACTGTCTTTTTAGTACATATAAATCACCTAACATTTTGGCGTTGTTGTCGGGGAGTTGTCTTAAGGTAAGAAGTAATTAGGAAGTAGATCATCCTTAGACCTTATCATTAGTTTGGTGGCAGGGGAACTTTAAGACAAAAGGTAAGAACCTACGCATCTTCTATAGCAGGTTCCCCCCCAACCCAATAGTAGTTTTTATTTTTGTTTCCTTTCATGAATAGACCTAGGAATCAAATGGTAGCTTTTTCTTTTTGTTGTTGCTTTCTTTCATGAATAGGCCTAGAGACCCACAAGGTAGATACATTAAATCATTTTTTTTCCTTTCAACCAAGGTTCATTCCGATCTCTTTGGGGGAAGGAACATTTCGCTTATAAAAACCACAAACCGATACTGAAAAATAGGAGCTAGCTCAACCCAAAGAGATAAAATAATCTCTGAAGGGACTAACACAGGGAGCACTATAGAACAAGAAATTGAAGAATCAATCATATTAGGACAGGAAGCAAGACCACTTGAGTCTTCCACATAACCAAAAAATACAGCCTTTTCTTTTACACCACCACCTGGGGACTCTAGTTTTAAGGATATCATAGACCCTGAACAGGTGAATATTTTGTTTGGTAGTTCAGCCAATGTAATTATCTCTCAAATTGACATAGAAACCTTGGCACCAATAATCTCAACTGGCTCAAGTAGAGTCCCAGACATCCAATCAATAGGAAGACTTTTTCATCAAAGAGAAAATTTATTCCCTTCAAAGATAAAACCACTTAGGTACTCTCTTTTTGAAAACCAAGAAAATATGGGTGATCAGGAGAACCATAACAATGTAATACATAGGGAGGAAGAAGAAACTGGAAACCAAACTGAAACTACCTTTGGATTTCCAATTTTAGACACCACTCCAAATTTCAACATGAACAATATTCCTCTCTCAGCACTGCCTACATTTTATGGTAAAAATAGAGAAGATCCAGACACCTTCCTATTCGAGTTTGACATCTTGTGCAGTAGTTACAACTATGTGCAAGATTCCCATAAATTAAAACTCTTTCCTGCCACCCTCAAAGACTCTGCATTAAGATGGTTCATGGGGTTGGGAGAATCCAGTATTAGGTCTTGGGAATCCCTAAAAGACATATTTCTTAAGAAGTACCAAGAATACTGCAAGACCAAAGAGTATCATAATGACATCTTTAAAGTCCAATAGTTAGAAGACGAGACCCTTGAAGACTATATGGAAAGATTTGGTTATATCTCCCAGAAGTCAAAATACCACGACCTCCCAGAGGATACAGTTAGGGCTCCTTTCCTTAAGGGAATTTCAGAAGAACATTTAGAGATGCTTAACCTAATGGCATCAGGTGATATTTCTCATAAACCATTTGATGAAATATGTGAAATGTGTAAAAAATACTCAAGGAGTAGAGCCAAAACAAGAAAGAATGTTGGGGACCTTTACAATAGAAGCTTAAAAATAGTTAGTTTAGGTGGTATCATGAGGGAAAAGATAGGGAACCTTTTAGAAAAATTTAAGACTGACATCTTAAGAAAAATAGGTTCCCAGTTGGATACCCGTAAACTCAAAAAGAAACATGAGGAGGAAAATGTAGCAATGAGCATATATTTCCCAAGATGCAGGAGGAAGAATTCCTCAAGGGAGTGCCCACTAGATAACATTTCAGTTTGTGGCTTCTGTACAGAAGACCATGTGACTGAAAAATGTGCATCATTGCCTGGTTTATTAGCCACCTATAGGAGTGGAGACCCCGGGGAGTCTTCTTATGCACCTAGGAGGCCATGGAAGCCTAGGAATCAACCCACATACCCAGATCTAGAGTCTCAAGTTCCACCCTATTATCAACAACAATAGTGGAACTCACCAGGTTGGAAACACTGGTCTACTCAATACCAACATCCTTGGATTCAAGGATGGAGGGGAGGACACAACCAAGGAAACCATCAAGCTCCACCTATCCCTATGTACAACCATCCTTATCCTCAATTCTCATCGAACACTCTACAACTTTTGCCAGGTTTTGTTCCACCACCTTTACCTCTTATCCCACAACAAAAACCGCTACAATTTCAAAATGCAACCTCCCTGAAACCAACACTATTACCGGAACAGCCAGTGCCGAATCCTAATAATAATCCCCCTCAACTTATTAACAATGTTGAGATGCAGGCCTTCCCGACATATGTTATTACTCTTGTTCCATTACAGGAAATTCAACTAAGATCGGGAAAATTTCTAGATAGGTAGAGACCCTCAGTAATCATCCAGGAAGATGAAGAAGAAGAAACCACCCAACAATCCACGGATGACACTAGGTGGGAAGATGTTATTATCCCGAGGACTCAAGAACCCAAGATTCCCCAAAATGAACCTTAACAAATTACGAAGGTCCCTCCTTATCCAGACTGATTTGTAATCGAGAAACCTACCACCCAACTGGAATTTGACATTTTGAATGAGTTGAAAAATATTTGTGTCAAGATTCCCTTTCTTAAAGCTATTAAAGACATTCCAATATACAGTAAGGTAGTCAAATAATTGTGTATTAAGAAGCAAGGTAGGAATCAAAAGGACCCTACTACAGTACATTTGGTAGGAGGACTCTCTCAGTACATATCAGAGTAGCCAAAGCTAGAAAAATATGGGAATCTAGGAAACCCCGTAGTGACCATAACCATTTATGAGGTCTCCATTGGAAACACTCTCATATACCCAGGGGCAACCATCAATGTTATGACCGCTACTACCTTGGAACAATTACAGTTACAACCTCGTCTTCGGCCTACCCCAACCATTTTGGAATTACCAGATAAGACTAGGGTTATACCTGAAGGGATTTTAGATGATGTCATGGTTACTTTAGCCTCATGGGAATACCCCATATATTTTCTTGTCATTCATTCAAAGGATCCTACCAGAGGCCATCTCGTTATTTTGGGAATACCTTGGCTAGCCACAACCAATGCATTTATTAGTTGTAGAGAAGGAGAAATGACCATCGCAAATGGTCTCTCTATACATAAGCTCACCATTTACCCTCCATATCAACCTATTATGGAGAATATATGGTGGCTTGAATATCCATACGAGAATGGAAATTGGGAAGAACCCGTATTGCCTAGTGACCATGCATGGACACTTCAGGAGCATACACCAGAAAATGTACTAAACCAATTCATTTCTACTATCACATGTGTGAATTTTCCACAGTCTTTTCCCCAATTTGAGTACATGTTTGGGGAAGAATTTCAAGAAAAATTAGACCCATCCATTTTTTCTTTGACATCTTTTATTTTCAAAATAGACGAGTCTTCCATGTCTTATACTATGCCCTATGAGATTAGTCCATGGAAATTTTTACATATAAACTCTGGGCTAGATACAGACCAACAAAAACAGTTAATACATATCCTTAAATAATAAACAAGAGCATTTGCCTGGGAATAAACTGACATGAAGGGTATACACCCTGACACATGCATCCATCACATATATACCCAGGGGGAAGTGACACATGTTAGGCAACCCCAGAGAAGGATGAACCCAACACTTAAAGATATAGTCAAGGAGGAACTCCAGAAGTTGTTAAATGTCGTATTTATCTATCCCATATCCGATAGTAAGTGGGTATCCCCACTTGTAGTGGTTCCAAAGAAAGTGACCAGGAAATGGAGAATCTGTGTTGATTTTTGGGAACTCAACAAGGCCACTCTGAAAGACTACTTTCCTCTTCCTTTCATTGACCAAGTTCTATATACCTTGTTTGGAAAGAAGGATTTATTCTTTCTAGATGGGTACAACAGGTACAATCAGATTCTTATAGCACCCGAGGACCAGGACAAGACTACCTTTACCTGTCCTTGGGGCACCTATACCTATAGGGTCTTACCATTTGGATTGTTTAATGATCCTGCCACATTTCAATGAGCAGTATTAGGGATATTTTACAATCTTATTCATGATTGTGTGGAGGTCTACATGGATGACTTCATAGTTTATGGAAACACTTAACAGGAAGCCTTAGACAAATTATAAAAAGTCCTCATCAGATGCTAGGAAATGAACCTATCCCTAAGTCATGAAAAATGCAAAATGTTGCTAACTGAAGGAGTGGTTATAGGACATCATGTTTCATATGAAGGAATAAAATTCGATCCTGCAAAGATTGAGGTCATTATTAGAATTCCACTCCCCAAGACTTAGAAAGAGGTGAGAAGCTTTCTTGGACATGTCGGATATTAATGACGGTTTATTGAAAATTTTACAAAGATTGTTGCACCTGTGTTTGGATTATTGATAAAAGATGTTGATTTTGTTTGGAATGAGCAGTGTCAAACTTCCTTCAAAACCCTGAAAGATAAGTTGTCTGTGGCACCAGTTCTTAGAGGGCCTAATTGGACTCTCCCATTTCATATATCCACTGATTCCTCCGACACCGCAATAGGAGGGGTATTAGGGCAGAAAGAAGACCAACACTCCTATGCCATATATTTTATAAGAAAGAACTTGTCCCCTGCCGAGTTGAACTACACATTCACTGAGAAGGAATTCTTGGCAGTTGTTCATGCTATTAACAAATTTCATCATTACATTACAGGTTATGAAGTATTTGTACACACCAACCATTCCGCCATTAGGTTCCTCATGAATAAATCTATAACTAATGGTCGAGTGATTAGGTGGCTCTTGTTATTGCAAGAATTTAACATCATTGTGCTTGACCGACCTAGAAAGGATAATGTAGTAGCTGACTTTCTTTTCTAAATAAAAAATGAGGATGATGATATCCCTGTAGATGATAGTTTCCCAGATGGGCATCTTTTTTTCCTTTCTGTCAATACCCCATGGTTTGTGGATATGGAAAACTATTTGGCCACTAGGAAGTTACTGTCTCATTTGTCATCTCATGAAAAGCATAAAATTATTACACAAAGTGATAATTACTCTTGGGTTGGTCGTGATATTTTTCACACAGGTCCTGATTTGATTATTCATAGATGTGTTTGAGAGGAAGAGGTACTCGATATACTACAAAGTTATCATGATGGACCATGTGGTGGCCATTTCTCTGATAAATGTACAACATATAAGGTGTTACATTTAGGCTACTATTGGCCTAGCATTTTCAAAGATGCTGCCAAGTATCTGAGAAGTTTTGATAGTTGCCAAAGTTTAGGGAGACCTACATCATCTAAAGAAATGCCTTTGCAGGCCCAAGTTATGATAGAACCCTTCGAAAAATGGGCCCTCGAATTTGTAGGACCAATTTCACCCATGTCCCATAGGAAGAACTATATTTTGGTTTGTACGGACTATGTCACCAAATGGGTAGAGGCAAAATCCCTATTTAGGGCCACAGAGAAGTATGTTGTCGAATTCATCTATGAAGACATATTTACTTGCTTCGCTCTCGTGAAATTGTTACCGGCCAAGACACTCAATTCACTTCCAAGCTGATGAAAGAGCTAACAGATAAATATGGGATTAAACATTGTAAATCTTCTCCATACCACTCGCAAGCCAATGGTCAGGTAGAATCCACAAAAAAAGTTATGGAAGCCATATTGACCAAGACTATTCAGTTACATCACCGAGATTGGGCTCATAGGCTCCCAGAGGCTTTGTGGGCATACAAAACTACCTAGAGAAATAGCACTGGACATACGCGTTATGAGATAGTGTATGGGAAACATATACTTTTACCAATAGAATTCCAAGAAAGGACCTTCCATATTGACGCAAAATTAGGATTGAACCTAGATGAGGCTCAAAGGCAACGATCCCTATAGTTGAATGAGTTGGATGAAATCAGGAAAGATGCCATCCAA
Source organism: Picea engelmannii (assembly GCA_009831015.1). Classification (NCBI taxonomy): domain Eukaryota; kingdom Viridiplantae; phylum Streptophyta; class Pinopsida; order Pinales; family Pinaceae; genus Picea; species Picea engelmannii. The sequence goes on along the minus strand of ML781639.1, from coordinate 333,429 downwards.
TGGACAATATTGGTCCAAAACCAAAGGAGCAAGTGGCATGACACATTTATTAAAAAGAAACACTTCTAGCCTGGTGATTGGGCCCTGTTGTTTGATTCCCAGTTCAAAAACTTCAAAGGAAAACTTACCACCCATTGGTTGGGCCCTTACGAGGTAGACATTGTATATGACAATGGAGTTGTAAAAATTAAAAAAATTAACGATGGACAAGTCTCCTTTGTGGTAAATGGACACCGACTTAAATTTTATCATAATCCCATTTCCAGAAAAGATTTTCTATAGGTCATGAAAAATGACAAGGAATTGGCCTTAGTAGATGGGGACTTTCCCCCTTGTTCTTGAATTTTTTTTTTTTTTTAATTTCCTACTGTATATATGTAAATAGTTTTTGTTAATAAGGCAATTCTACAAGTATTTATTTCACCAGGAGTACACAGTTTCAAGATCTTTCTTCCCAACATTGTTATACTTAAATTTTGTGTCTGCTAAAGCATCAAATGCATAGTGACTTACTGTAATTAGCCGTTTTTTTGCAAAATTATCATTTTTAAGTCATTCTATAGCAGTTTCTCTTGAAACTCTTCACTACTGTATAAGGAAGTGATACCATAACTATCAAGCCTAGAGGTCTCTCATACAGTTTTTCCAAGAAACCTGAGTAAGTAAGTCAGGTGTCTTTATCAAAGAGTAACAGGGAGGTCTCATTAGCAGTTCGTCATAGAAACATCATAATAATTACAAAAGAAGAAAGTAAGTTGAGCCTAGAGATACCTTTCTATTATTCCTCGATGGTACCATCCACTACACACTAAATAGCTTGATTATATCATATCTTTAGATAGGCCACATCCGCTTAAGTACCCCTTACATCGGGACAACCACTAAACAATATAATGGAAAGTCATCCTCTAACATAAATACCATCCCAATTAAAAAGAAAAAGGAAAAAAAGTTGTTTCAGAGATGTTCCCCCATCTTCTTGCATAATAAATCTTATACTAAAACCTTAAAGGATGGAGGGCCAGTCTCTGAGGGTTTAAGAGGCTAACCCGTCAGGATATTGAACAGGTATGTTGGCAATCGGTATCAGCCTGTGGTATGACTAGGTAAACCCGTCGGAGTACTGAACAGGCTTGCTAGCAGCGGGGCATTCTACTTAGCGAGGATGATGATCTGACAAAAATAAATAATAAATCTAAACATGTCCTGATGTACGACGTTACTTGCAGACAAAGATGACATGGAGTATGTGTGGTTAATCTAAGTTTAATGAATATCATCAACTTTCCATTAGGAAATGACTCTAAGACTATCTTGAAACTCTCTTGCCTACCTCTTCTTATCTTTATATAGGATCTCTTATCCTATAGGTGGGGCCATCTCCTAACTGTCTCGTCGAACCAATCTTTGAAATTTCATCTTTACACTTGACATACTGTAAATATTCGTCTATTGGGGGATACTACCTAGTTTCCTATACTTTTGATTGTGAGGTGTCAC